>PVKC010014359.1:0-22216 GCA_004027635.1 Crocidura indochinensis | reverse complement strand
AGAAAAACAAAACAGAGCCCATGTACAATTACTTTGTCACCCAAATCTCCAGATTGTAGTACATACTATTTTTTAGCAGCACATAATATAATCTAAAGACATAAGACTTAGGTTACAACTTAAACATTGAAGGCAAAGTACTTTTTTATATATCCATGCACAAGTATATCAGTTTAATTTAACCTCAAAAGTTTCAGTGTTTTGTTTTTCTTAAGGGTTAGTCAGGGGAAAAGAGTAAGAAATGGTGTTAGAGTGGCATTTGTTTGCATAGGCCCACCAAAATATGAGGGACCTGGAGAAAAAAAGGGAAGAGTCTGATTAACACATTTTTAAATGGTTTAGAAAACAAACAACTATATAAACATATTCAAGCCCAGTGGATCTGACTTCCTTTTTTTCCCAATTTTTTTTATTTAGATCATATTGGCTTAAATATCTTTCACAGTAGTATTTTAGGTACATATTAACATTGAATCAGGGGAATACCCATCACCAAATTTGTCTTCCCCCATCCTTGTTCCCTTCCTGCAACCCATATCGCCCCCGGGCTGCTAGAGTATGTGGTCATATATCTGTTTGGTCCTGGTACCCTCCCTTGTTTCCCCCTCTATTTGAGTGGTGGAGCTAGAGTTATGTGGTTTTGTTTGAAGGAATGAAAACAATAGAATAGGGTAAAAAAATCAAATAAGCTGAAAATGGGCAGAGTCGTTCTAGAGGCTTTCAACCTCAGTTTGAGAGAGGACATGTAAAAGGTAATTGAAACACCACAACAATACAGAAAGAAATATCAAATTAAATATCCAGTGAGTACTACAGCAATAAAGACACACACAATAGTCTATATCCTGAAATTAAACCATGCCGGAGTGCAAAAAAGAGAGAGAGAGAGAGAGAGAGAGAGAGAGAGAAAGATAAAATAAAATAAAATTGGAGACATCAACTTCAATATCTACACCAAAATAAAGAAGTAAAAAAAATCAATAAATATATATGCGAATAAAATTATTATTTTGTGCTTTTTTTTTTCTTTTTTCCCCCTGAAAAGGCACAGTAACTATTGGGGATATTATAGAGGGAATTCCCTTGGGCTAGGAGGTACAGGGTTTCTCCACCCCTGAAGTATACTGTCATGGAATTAACTATAGACTCCTTGCATGATCATTTACTCTCCCCTCGATGTTTTCTGAAAACTTATGCTTTGTCATGTATGGTAAAATGAGACCTCTGTATCTAGAGAGCTTGGTGTCTGTACAGCTCAAGGAATGGAGCTTATGATGACTTTATTTCTGCTTCTGCGGTGTCATTTTAATCCATCTTCTGCAGTTGGTGGTCTTGGTCATTATGCTGCTCCTAGGATGGAACCTGGGATAGAGTCTTTCGTTATGCTTCAGGAAGACGATTCAGTTGCGATTGTCTCAGACAGACCTCTGGAATTGGAGATCTTGTTTGTTGCACAGATGGTAGACCAAAAGCTAGGCTAGAGCTTTTTGTTGTTGTTGATGGTGGTGGTCCTGGGATGCATACTGTTCAGTCCTGATTGTAACAACCAGTCATCTGTAGATAGAGATCTTGGCTTTTGCACAGATCAAAGGGTGACATATCTTCTGATTTTGTCTTCTCGTTGGGTGGTGAGGAAGGACAACTTGCTCTTAAATCAAGTTGTTCCCATTTCCTTGTTGTCAGGTTATCAATTTAGAACTGGTGCATGTTGGTGTCAGAGCAGCGTTATGGATGCCTTGGAGGGGATTTGGTTCCTGGAGCTGTTGTGGAGAACTCTGTTGTTTCTATGTCTGGGATCCAGGAGTCAAGGCTGGACCAGCAGTACCTAATTCCCTGGGGTCCAAGTTGGTTCCACATGACATATGTTCAAGGGGGGAGATGCCCCTGTGTTGAAAAAAAGTATGAGTTCTTATCCCTAGTAGATAAGAGCTTGTTTTTACACATAAAATCCCCCCCCCACTTTTTAAATATACCTTTGCAGGAAGAAGTGGTGCTACGTTATATTGCTGATGGATTTGGGGGTGGAGAGAGAAGAAAACAGACACACGACAAAAACTAAAAACATATATGTTCGTAGTTCAAACTACGACCTGCAGCCATGATCTCTAGTTCCAGAGGTCTGTCTGAGACATTTGCAATGGAATGGGTCTTCTGGAAACATAACGAAAGACGCTATCCCAGGCCTCATCCTAGGATCAGTGCAAAGACCAGGACCACCAACCATAGAAGACGGATTAAAACGACACTTAGGGAACAGAACTTCTAGAACCACAAAGAAAGACTTCATCATAAGTTCCACTCCTTGACCTGTGCAGATATCTAGATACAGAGGTCTGATTTTATCACCCAGGATGGAGCAGAAGTCTTCCATACACCACAAAAGCACCAAGGGGAGAGTAAATGAAACTGAAAGGAGTCTATAATTAATCCCATGACAATATACTTCAAGGGTTCAGAATCCCTGTATCTCTTAGATCAAGGGAATTCCTTTTTGAATGACCCCAATATTTAATGTATATGTGCAGGAGGGAAAAAAAGAAAAGAAAAAAGGCAAAAAGCACAAAACAATTTTTATTTATTTATTTATCTAGTTTTTGTCGATTTCTTTGTTTTGGTTTGGCTACTGAAGTTGTTGTCTCCATTTATATCTATTTATTTATTTTCTTCTTTTATTTTCTTCCTTTATGAGCTCTGCCACATTTGTTTATCTCAATACCATGGCTTTTATGTGGTGCTTATCTATTTTTTTTGGAGTGCTCACTGGATATTTTATTTGACACTTCTTTTTGTACTGTTGTGGTGTTTTACCTTCTTTTTCCCCTTTGTCTCTCAAACCTAGGATGAGAGCCTCTAGAAGGACTCCACCCATTTTTGGAGTATTTGATTTTATTTCCCCTAGTTTATTACTTTTCTCTTCTTCAAGCAAAACCACATAACTTGAACAATTTAGTCCTGCCTCCCAATTAGAGGGGGAAATAAGGGAGGTACAAAGACCAAACAGGTGTAAGACCGCTAAGTAGTAAGCTAGGCACAGAGGAGATCACTTTTTATAGCAGCGCTGGGGGTGAGGGAAGAGGATATGGAAGGTAGGATGGGAACAGAGGTGGAGAAAAGACGATTCGGTGATGGGAATTTCCCTGATTTTATGTTAATATGTACCTAAAATATTATTGTCAATGATATGTAAGCCACTATGATTAAAATAAAAAAATTACATTAAAATATTTATATATGCTCACACATATCTAAAGAAAAAAGTTTCTTTTTTAAAAAGGAAAAAAAAGTAAAAGACGTAATTAACGGAATAAAGTGGAGCTGGGAAAGATAGCATGGAGGCAAGGCGTCTATCCTTCCTGCAGAAGGACTGTGGCTCAAATCCTGGTATCCCACATAGTCCCCCGTGCCCTCCAGGGGCAACCTCCAAGCATAGAGCCAGGAGCACCCTCCGAGTGCCATCAGATGCAACCCAAAAGAAGCAAAAACAAATCAAATCAAAAAACAAAAACTAAAACAAAACAAATAAAAATAACAAAACAAACAAATGAACAAGAAAAAAAATAAAACAAAGGAAAAGGGAGAAATGATACAGGTGATTACATTTGGGGAAAAACAGGATAAGAGGTAGTGTTATATAGGTCTATATTTATGATGAAAGTATAGGCTTCCCCATTGTCTTTTGAGATTTACTTGTGGGGTGTGGGCTCCAGGCAGGGAGGTCTTGGATAGAGTTCTTGCAGTGGGGGTCCTTTTGGAGTTAGGTCTGGTATCAAGCCATAGTTCACATATGGGAGAAGTGATTAGGAGGGCCACACTGCATGAGTCAGCCGGAGTGGTGGTTGTATTTTCTTTCCGGGAACGAGGTGTGAGTTCGAGTTGGTGTCTCTTCACTTGGGTACCGGGTACTGGTTCATTAGGATAGGAGGTAGTCTTGATACCTAATGGATTAAGAACTTAGGGTGAAGAGTTATATTATGGTGGGGATATCAGAGATGGGATTGAGGCATGAAGGGATAGTCTAATTTCTGAAGGGGGAGAGGAAATAGTTCATGGGAGGGGTATTATAGGGTATAGGTATAGGTTGGTTTAGGTTTGTCTCTTAAGGAGAGTCCTATCTGTTGACTTCCTTTTTTAAGGAGGTATTATAAATTACCTTTTCCACAGCCCCCCATCTCCAGAATGTTATTATTCCTCTTTTTCTGACAACTTATTCCAAAACATTCTTCATAGCAAGAATATGTGTGGTATTTTATTTTAAATACCTATTAAAAATCTGAATTTAAAAGAACCCTATCTACAAATATATTGCATCAATCAATCCAAATCTTATGGAAAGCAAAGTATAAATTTCTGTCCTAAAAATGAGAACCTATGAGGGAAATGGAGAGCCTGTCTAGAGTACAGGTGGGGGGGGTGGGGAGGAGGGAGATTTGGGACAATGGTGATGGGAACGTTGCACTGGTGATGGGTGGTGTTCTATACATGACTGAAACCCAAACACAATTATGTATGTAATCAGGTGTTAAAATAAAAAAAATTAAAAAAAAGTTTCTCTAATATCCAAGAAGAAAGTGTTAAGAACTTTCTAATTACTGTTCCAAAATATAAAATGACCTTCCTTAAATTTCAAATACATGTAGACATGTCTTATTCCTACTCAACAATACCAGTCTCATTACCAGAATGTCCCTATTTAAAAGTACTTGGATTAAATTTTTGTTTATCTTTGAATTTCTGCAATAGAAAATTAAAATCCAGTAGACTTTTGAGTTTAATCAATGACACAGAAATCACTATAATGATGGTAAGTTCTATCTTTTCTAAAGAAGAGAATCTTTGCAGAATATTGAGAAATCTTTTATGCTCATCTTAGAGGAAAAATTTTTCTTTTAACCTACCTGACCATTCACATCATAACAGAAAACCTGGACATAGCTTGAGAATCACATATACTCACTAGTAGTTAAAATATCCTACTATTAAAAGTTCACTTTTTGTTTTTGGTTTTTGGGTCACACCCAGTGAAGCTCAGGGCTTACTCCTGGCTATGCGCTCAGAAGTCACTCCTGGCTTGGGGGACCATATGGGAAACTGGGGGATCGAACCGTGGTCCGTCCTAGGCTAGCACAGGCAAGGCAGGCACCTTACCTCCAGCGCCACTGCCCGGCCCCTCACTTATCATTCTTACTCCCAGCTTTTAAAAATTACTATTTTAAGACCTTATACACCTTACACGTAAGCTCATACTCAGTGGTAATAAAAAAAGATTCTTTTCCTCTAAGATCAGAAAAAAGACAAGAATGTTTGTTCACATCAATCCTGAACAATGTCATAGAAGTCCTATCTGATACAAAAAATGAGGAAGAACAAGAAAGGGAATGATAAAAAGTAAGAGGAAAAAGAGGGTGGAAGAAGAAGAAAAAGAAGAAAGTTATCCAGAAGTTGATGGAGAAAAAAATTGTTTTTGTTCCAGGTGATATAGTTATTTATATAAAATACCAAAAATGAAGAAAAACTCCTGAAGTCAGTAAACTATTAGAGTCAAGTTATAGATCAAGTTAATATACAAATGTCAATTGCTTTTCATAGACTTTAAAATGAAAAATAGTGCTATTTCAATACAAAAATCCCTTCCTTGCACCTATATTTATTGCAGTACTTTTTACCATAGCAAGACTCTGGAAACAACCAAGATGCCCTTCAACAGATGAATGGCTAAAGAAACTGTGGTATATACATAATGGAATACTATGCAGCTGTCAGAAGAGATGAAGTCATGAAATTATCCTATACATGGATGTACATGGAATCTATTATGCTGAGTGAAATAAGTCAGAGAGAGAAAGATGCAGAATGGTCTCACTCATCTATGGGTTTTCAGAAAAATGAAAGACATTCTTGCAATAATAATTTTCAGAGATAGAAGAGGGCTGGAAGTTACAGCTCACCTCATGAAGCTCACCACAAAGAGTGATGAGTTTAGCTAGAGAAATAACTACATTGTGAACTCTCCTAACAATGAGAATGTATGACGGAAATAGAAAGCCTATTTAGAGTACAGGCAGGGGTGGGGTGTAGAGGAGGGAGATTCGGGACACTGGTGTTGGGAATGTTGCACTGGTGATGGGGTGTGTTCTTTACATGACTGAAACCCAACCACAATCATATTTGTAATCAAGGTGTTTTAATAAAATACTAAAAAAAGAAAAAGAAAAACTGTGCTATTTAACTTCATACTTCCAAAGCTAAATGTTTTGGCATAAATCTAATAAAATTATTATGATATTTATATAATCAAAAGTAGAAATCCAATTAAAGTACTTAAAGAAAATTTAAGTATATGAAGAAGTAGTCCATCTTCATGAATAATGACTATTGACATTTCCTCCCAAGTTTATATGTAGACTCACTGCAATCCAAATCAATCTGAAAATGTTTCCTTGCAATCATGAATAAACAAGTTCTAAAGCTTTTATATAGAGGGATGAGTCCTAGCAAGGGGTTATAGTGATGGCCTTCCATGTGGCTATGGCTCGTTCAATACCACATATAGTTCCCAAGTACTTCCAAAAGTACTTGGAGTCAGGAGTAAGCCCTGAGCATTGCAAGGTATGTTTCAAATTCCCCCTAAAATAAAATTGATATATAAAGACAAATGTTGAAATTAAGACAACTCTGAATAAGAACAAAGTCAGAGAACATATACAACAAACTTTAAGAGTTATTTGGTTCAACAGTATGAGACTGAAAAAAAATGTCAGCTAGACCAGTAGAACATAAGAGACCATAATTAGGTCCTCACATACATAGTCAATTGACCTTTAATTAAGATGAAAAAAAATAAATTCAATGGCAAAAGAATAGTTTTAACAAATCCTAGGAACAATCTGAATTTTAAAAAAATTAATTTGTATGTTCATTTGAATTTTCAAAAATAACTCAAAGTGGATGTCTTCTCAATCCTTGCATAAATTTGGAAATAAGCATAGTTTAAGTGCTCTATGACTCATCTTGTGAGCTTAATACTTTTGCAAAGAGAAAATTCCTTGTGAAATATAAATAATTCCATCCTTATGTATTAGGTTTTTTATTCACTGTACTTTTTCCAAAATGGAGTACCGTTTTGGAGGAATGACAAAACAGTCTTAAATATTTACTTGAAGATCATTGCATGAAATGAAACATTTCTGAATATATCCAAGGAAACCTTGTTTGAATGGATGATAACCTAATAGTCATAGCAGTTTGGAAAGTATCTTCATGTGATTATCTCAGTGCCCACAGATTGAGGCTAAGATATTGTGTTATAATCAGTACTTGGAGCAAAACAAAAAACAGATCTGATCATAAATCAACCTAATTTTCCCCCCTGCTTCCTTTCATACCAGCTTGATGTATTAGTAGATAATGGTTCTTTCTCGACTGGTTAAGCAAGTTCAGGCAAGAACTATAATTTCCTGATCTCTTATTAAGATTGAGTTCTCTGGTAAATCTCAACTCAACAATTCAATTATTTTTTTCAATTCTTTCTTGGGGTGGGGCACACTTAGTGGCGTTCAGGACTTTATTCCTTTACTCAAGGATCATTCCTGGTGAGCTTGGGGGGACCATATGTAGTACTGGGATTGAACCTGAGTCTGCCTGGTGGGAGGCAGGAACTATGCCATCAAACTCGCCAGCCCCCATCAATTTAGTTTTTTTTTTTGTCAATTCATTTCTTAAATGCCCACCCCAATATAGAATCCCATACTTGAGCTCAAGATAAAACACTTGTTCTTTAAGCATTTAACCCTCTTGCAACTAAGATGCCTTTTGTGGGAAACTGAGACATGGTAATAATTCTGTTCCCCAGCCTTTCACTCTCCTCCTTTCACCCACTCTAAAATGTTTCAGTATGTATAAGAGCATTTACCTAATACTAGTGTCCTTTAGACAGATTCTCAATACCAATATTTTTTTCTAATTTTCTGGATTCCTACTAGATTCTCCCATGGGTAGTATCATAGAAATTCTCACAAACTCTGAAGATCTGTCTGCTAAGTTGTCAGCAACTCTCAGATTCTGAAACTTGGCACCCTTTGCTTCGCCAGTGAGTCTATTGAAAAAAAACTCATTTAATCTAACTCTAAACCAATCTTCTCCCAAATGATCACCACCAGGACCAAGATAATTTCTCTAGTTATCTACCTATCTAGTCCCTCAAAAGGCTTTTCACCTTCAGTACAGCCTGCATTTTCTCTTTTCAGTCAAGCATGGCTCCCAAAATACAGAAATTTCACAAATTTAAGAACAAAGTTTCACTAAAAAATATCCTCATGGTGACCAAGGTACTCTTCCATAAAGTTGGCTTCCTTAAAATGAGAGAGAGAAAAAGAGAGGGGGGGAAATGCAGGGGAGAGGACAGAAGGGAAACTGGGGAAATTGGTGGTGGGAAATGTGCACTGGTGAAGGGAGTTTACATTTTAAACTCAATTGTGAGAAGCTTTGTAACTATCACATGGTGACTTACTTGATTAAATAATTTGTTTTTAAAAAATTGGCTTCCTTTATTTCCTCTACCCTTCCACTTGATATATGAAACCATAAATGTAAATCAGGATCTTTATCTTCCAGGACTTGTAGCAACCCATAGTTTTCTACCAATGGAATTCAGATCATGTTATCCTGAGCTCAGTGAATCTTGTGTGCTGTTCTATTCTTTTCCTGAATGTGATATTTTTTCCTTAAAAGCTGTATTTACCCCTCTCCAATTGTAAATCATGAGCTTTAGTTGTAATAGATGTAATATCGGTTTATCCAAATGCACACCCTTTAGTCATGTCAGAATCTTACTATAAACCTAATTGACACCTTATTTTGGGCATTAAACTCTTCAACCTAGAAATCTTAAAAATCTAGAAATCCAGAAAACACATTCCATTTAATTTTTTTCTTTTTCCCAAATGCTGAAATCCAAGCTCCCACTCAGAAAAGGGTAGACTCCTCAGGAAGGAAGGACCTTTATAGAAATGTGAGACTCTGAAGGTGGCCATCAACTGGGCCAGAGATTAAGTTCTTAGAAGGCCATCTTCAGGGCAAGATTTTTGCTGAGATAAAAATCAGGAATCATTTGGGTTCTCTTTTTCCAGGGCCAGAGACTATGTTGCTAATCTGTCTCAGCCCTGACCACACAGCACACTCAGCCACACAAACCCCGGTCATGCCCTCCAAGTCACCTAAATCCTGCGATACTGGACAGTCCTGCTATCTCACCCTATTGACCAGCAATGCCTACACAGTCTTAGCCTCACCCTGAGACCAACACTAGTCCTCAGGAATGCATAAAAGCTTTTCTACACCAGGGCTTCCTGTTTTGTTATCCCCTTTGGGAAGGTTTTGGGTTGGGGAAAAGACAGGCTGGAGGAGAACCTGCTCCTAGGAAAACCTAACTTCTAAGATCCAGCCTCTGTCACTAGAGCAGTCTGGACCACAGATGAAAGTATCAAATTCCCAAAGTGGCCAAGGTAAAGAAACAAAGCTCCGAGGGAGGTGTAGATCACTGCTGAGCAGCTCTTAAGAGAAGCTAAAGAAATAGAGCTTGAACTTCCACCTCCACTTCAACAACAACAACAACAGCAACAACAACAACAAAAATTGCAGATGAAGAACTAAATGATTACAAATTACGGCAAAGTAGGGGCCAGAGAGATAGCTCAGTGGCAGGGTCTTTGCCTTATGCACAGTCGATCTAGGACAACCAGTGGTTCAAATGCTGACATCCCATATGGTACCTGCCAGGAGCCTGCCAGGAGCGATTTCTGAGTGCAGAGCCAGGAGTAAGCCCCTGAGTGCCGTGGATTGTGACTCAAAAACAAAAACAAAAAATTACTAGAAAGTAAACTTTTGAAGATAACATATGATAAAAAAAACAGGACTGTGATTAGTAACTGGATAAAATACGCACAATAGGAAAAGAGTGAGGGAGATTCAAAGGACTCCATCCATATACAAGTGTGCTTTAGATGTGGACTATGAAGATATTACACTCTGGCTGAAATATGGAGAAATGGAAATGAAGAATTGCCAGGTCAATCATGCCTGAAATATCTGGGACCAAGCTATAACTACCTGGCCCTGAGTCAACTAGTTTTGGTACAGGTAAGCGTAAATGGAGGAGATGCTAAAGAACATAGCAGGTGCTGAGCAAATATTTGAGTGATGGATGGAGTGGCAGTCTGAGGAGCAGACCTGTCACTCCTATATCAACTGGAGCTGAGGTATAAAGAGGTGAATCATGCTCTCACCATGATCTCACAATCATTTTGTTCTTATGCAACAAAATGTCAAAAAATGGATCAAGTATGCTTGCTTTCAAGAAAAACATGGTTCTTTTGATCATATGTGAAAAGTCTATAAAAGGGCTATTGAGTTATTTTGCATATGGATGAACAACTTTATATGGCCTTTGCCAAATTTGAAGAAAACCAGAAAGAATTTGAAATGGTACCGAGTAATGTACAAGTATGTTCTGGATAGAATTTTAAAACAAAGGCCCAGTGACTCTTTAAAAATTACATTTTTGAAAATGCATTTTAAAAAGTATTTGTTAAATCTTTGTAAACAGAAATTGAAAATGACCTTGTATTTTGCCAGGAGGTTTCATTTTTTTCCTTTTTTATTGTGGTCAAAGTGAATTACAAATTTTTCACAGTAATAGTTAATGAATGAGGGGCATTCCCACCACTAGTGTTGTTCTCTCTCCACCCCTGTTCCCAGCATGCATTTCACTTCTCTCACCTTTACCCCCCATACTAGTGCAACTATTCCTCCCTTGTACAGCTTGCTGTAGATTGTGTATTGATTCTGTTGTCATTGACTTTGAATTTGGTATTCAAATCTGAACATTTTTTATTTCCTCCAAATGACTATACAACTGTCTGGTTTGGTGCCATCCATTTTTTTCTCCTTCCAATTATGAGGCTGATCAAGGTGATTCCAGTAATGTGGCTCTATTGGAGGTATAAGAAAAGATATGGGAGGAGTCCATCTAGGTGTTGTAAATATCCATTTGGAAGAAGAAAGGGGAAAAAAGAAAAAAGAGGTAACAAAACAAAACAAGACAAAAAAAAACAATAAGGGAGTAACAACAAAAGTACAAAAAGAATTTAAAAATAAACCAAAATCAAAACTATCAGCTATGAAGAAACAAAAACAAAAGCAAGAACCAAAAAAAAATAACCCAGACCAGCAACTTTTTGAAAAAGGGTTGTGTTTCTTTTTCTTTTTTGCATAGGCACAGTAAATATTGGGGAAATTAGAAAGGGAATTCCCTTGGCCTAAGATATACATGGTTTCTCCGCCCTTGAAGCATACTACCATGAGAACAACTACAGGCTCCATACTCACTCGTTTACACACCCCAAGGTCTTTTTATAGTGTCAAAAAACTTTGCACTCAGATGTGGGTGATGACATCCTGCTTCTTAAATGGGCTAGGCCAGTATGCTTTCACCCTCTGGGACTGTAAAAATGGAGCAGATAAATTTGAAGATTACCAGCCACTTAAAACACTACAACATGATTATATGAATGAATGGGGGCTAGAATATCTCATAACTTACCAAAACACCTCCACTATGTTAATTCAGATATTTTGTCTTTTTAGTTGGGGCCACCGGATTAGAGCACCCAGAACCTATTCCCATTTAATGGAAATTCAATGTTCCAATCTGGATTCCCTAGTGGCCCATTCACAGCACAGAATTAGATGCATCTAGAAACTTAATTAACAAAGAATTGTGACATGGACACATTGAAACCTCTTTTTCTAACTGGAATTCACCAGTATTTGTTAAGAAGCCATCAGGTAGCTGGAGACTTTTAAATAATTTAAGTAGCCATTCCAAAAGACTGGCGTTTGATAGTAATTTACTTAAAAGGTTGTTTTTAAAACATTTATGTTCACCCAAAAGACACTATATGTCAATATTTTGTTGATGTGATTTTGCATCCAACTAATAAAAAGTCTCTCCGGGCATATTTGATTCATTACATTGATGATATTTTAATGCCCAGATCTACTCATAGAGAATTGCCATGTGTTTATGAATTTGTCATTAGCTGCTTGCAGGGTGATAGTTTAACAATAGCCACAGAAAAAAATTCAGCTTTTCCCTCCATTTCAAAACTTTGGCTTCATAGTTGAGTATGCCCCCCAAAAGATTTCTATTTACCATAAAAATCTAAGGATTCTTAATGACTTTCAAAAACTCTGAGGTGATATAATTGGGCCTGTCCCTTCAGATTTCAAACTCAGATCTCAGCAACTTAATTAGTACTTTCGATAAAAATCCGAATATAAATAGCCTCAGGTATTTAACTCAAAAGAAAAAGAACCAACAGAAATTAGATTTTTTTTCATGGACTGGCTACAAAATTTTTATCTTTCCAGGTGCCACAAAGATATCTGGAGAAAAGGGATGACTTTTATTTTTTCCAACCCCTCATTTCCATACAGGTGCTATTGCTCAGCTGTCTGAACCTCTAGAATAGATTTACTTATACAACAAGCAACTTCACATGTTTGTGCCCTATTTGGAATTTATCACTTCTCTTATCATCAAAGCATGTCATAGAGCAATTTTCTTGTTAGGTTTTAATTCTAAAATAATAGTGTTGCAGATTCCAAAACAATAAAAGGGGAGAAATGTATACCTTTCGATGAGCCCCTTCAACAAGAACTTGAACAAAGGTGATATACAGAATAGACATATGGAGAAAAATAGAGATCATCTTGTTAACTCAAAAGCTGTAAAACAAGGCTGGCAGGACACAAGCAGTTTACTAAGTCTATTATTGCTACACTTTTCTCGGGCCATCTTAAATTCACAATTCAATGCTTCATCTTCCACCAAAAATCTCAGACATCAGAGAAATTTACTTATTTATCCTTGCCTTTGACATGTGCAGACAAATGCATCATGCAAGGTTGCCTTAAAGTGTTTTTAAAGAACTGAGAGACAATCCCGGAAAAAAGATGATGCCACCACTGCTCCGCCCATGCAGCAGCCATGCTGATGATTATGATGTATCTCCAGTGTAAGTTTAAAGGGTCTTTATAAAGCAGCCCAGCTAGACTTGCTACAAACAGCCCACTGCATGTAGAATGAGGCTTGTAAGGCACCTTTGGGTTGTAAACTGCTCTTGGTCTTCTCCAGTAGTTCATCTAGCTGTATGTTATTGCTTTGGCTGCTGCTAGTGCTGTTGGAGTCACTCAACTTTTTGAAGAGAGAGAGAGTCATCCTCAAAGAAGAAGGCAGGCACACAGCTATTGCTGATGTGTCCTTGGTGATCACTTACTACCACTTCATTTCACCATACACGGTTGTTCATAACTGGTTTCTACTTTTGACAGATCTTCCATTCTAGGACATTTCCTAATCTGTGACTGCTGCAAGCTGTTTTGTCAGATTCCACAGGCTGCATTTCTGACTGAATTTGTGATTCAGAGTTTATCCTTTCCTCGGACTATCTTAAAAGACTTAGGGGATATGTGTACCCTCTTTGAATACATCTTAAGTGTATCTCTTCAACATGTATATTCTCTATGGTGCAATTCATTATGTAGTTACAGCTTTTCCCCTTCTCTTTAGATTTGCTAGTATGAATTATTAGAAAGTATAGATAGTACTTTTGATGTTTTTGTTCTTTTGATAGAACCAGACTAGGGATTGCTTGGTTTACTATCTTCCTCTTAGGCCCCAATAGTATCCTATGGTACTATCCTTTTTGCATGGGGGCATTAAAATCAGAAATATTGGATACTGAGGGGAGTTATTATCCATTAAGGATGAGAACTCAGCAATTTCTTGCTACAAGGGTCCTTCCATCCTGAACATTGGGCATAATGATTTAACTAGACTTTATTCACTTTAACATTGGCCAATTACCCCTGAACCTTGGGTCCAGCACAGTTCTCTGCACCTACATGAGGAATTGACCTTCTACCAATACAGAGCCTAGATATACACAAACTGGCCACAACTTGGGCTCTGCTCTCAACATCAAGAAAAGTTCTGGAGGGACCTGAGTGATAACACAGCAATAGGGTGTTTGCTTTGCATGTTGATGACCCGGGACAGCCCTGGGTTTGATCCCTAGCATCCCATATAGTTCCCCAAGCCTGCCAGGAGTGATCTCTGAGTGCAGAGTCAAAAGTAACCACTGAGCAATGCCACTGTGGTCAAAAATAAAAGAAAAAGAAAAGTTCTGGAGATCAGAGTCTTTCCCGACCCTGAAGAGGGATGGGACAGACTCCCTCTTACCAGGAGGATGAGAGGCTCAAGGTCTTACAGAGGATGAGAGACTCAAGGTCATCTTCCAACTCATCATTTTGACTTGACCTTCACATCTTTACATTGGTCAAGCCTAAGTAATAGAGAGACCATAAAGGTAAATTGACTAGGTAAATTGAAGATCATTTAGGAATAAATGTAACTGTCTTGGTACATACTTGCCCCAGAGTGGGCTAACACACTAACATAACTATGGTTTAGAGATCAGCAATGACTTGCTTTGAAGGAAGATTTATTTTCCCACATAATGGTGAGATGAAACCAAGAGATAAAGCAGGGCAACCTGACTTTGGGTATTTGCTAACACCAATATCTCCAATTATTAAAACCTGACATTGAAAACTGTGATTGAGAACTTTTCCAAGCACCCTGAAGAAAGACCTTCAAGACATTGGGGAAATTAGGGAAATTAGTGTGCCTGTAGCTTGCAGATGGTCTTAGGGCAGGATGTCTCATGGGTAAGGACATCCTGGTTTTGGCCAAAAGTTTTTTCTTTCTATTTTCTCAACTTTTTCTGCACTCATGCAAAATATTGCCAATTTTATATATAGAGGCATATTCCCTTTTCTTAGAACTATGGGATGTGAATTATTTTATTTTTCTATAAAGTCAATTAGGGGGGGATGTTGGATTTTTGGTCCTACCTAATCAATATTTTACTCCACTCTAGGGTGTGATCTGGTGATGAGATTACTAGATCCCTCCCTACTTGGAATTCCTTCTGCATCTGAGGGTGTGGTCTAGTTCTTAAGCCTGGGTTTCAGGAAGGAAAGCACTCATTCTTCAAACTACCTCCAATAAGCTGCTTTCCTTCTCAAGAGCAGAAGGTTTGTGTGGTGGAATAAATGGCTTGAGTGTTGAAATTCCTGGACCAGCTCTTGTACCCTTTAACTGTGTGGATTAATTTCTGCATTGACATTTTCTTTCAGTTCCATGTCTCTTCAGGTCCTAGTTTTGGATCTTGGAGCTACGCTTTTACTAGCCCAAAATTATGGTGCTTGGTTTGATTTTTTGTGTTTGTTGAAAAGTGATGTAGCAGTAGAAACTGTCCACAAGGTTGATGAAAAATGACTGCTAATGTCCCACCTATTCAGGAAAAAGACAGTGAAAGGGCTACATCTATTTTTGGGTCAACTTCATGCATTTGGTGATGGCACTGGTAAAGGGGGGTATTATTAACATGACTGCAACCCAACTACAATCATATTTGTAATCAAGGTGTTTAAATAAAGATATTAATTTAAATCAACTTAAATTAATCAATTTAAATTAACTTATTAATTTAAATTAAGATATTTATTTAAAAAAACAACTTCCTGAGAGGACAAGATAGATGTACCAAGCCTCTTTGCAACTAACTCCATACAAAAAGTTCACATCTGCTAAAATATGGTTATTATATGCACAATTTGAAATTAGACAGCAAAATTTGCCTTTTGCCAGAAGAGCTTTGGGAGCATCAATAGGCAAATGTCCAAAGACCAAGTTTTAAAGATTGCATATAATTGGAGATACAGCTCTGAGAATTTGACTGATGCCAAAAGCTTTATGAAAAGAGTTTGGACCTAAAAACTGTACCTCACGGATTAAATATGCAGTATTAGAGACAATCCGTGGTGATATTGAGAGAGCCTGGGCAATTTGCAAGTTAGCTATCAGTCAGCCATGCTTAGATTTACCTGAAGTTCTTTGGAAATACTATATTTATCTTGAAATTGAGCGGGAAGACACTAAATGATCACAATTTTTACTGGAATTGCTTCAGCAGACACAGTATGTCAAGGTATGAATCAGTTTCACTCAATTTGAGTTGTCTTCAGTTTGGCTAAATGTAGACAAATGTATGAAAAAGCCAAGAGAGACTAGTGCTGCTGCTATCATGGAGGAGCTCTGAAGATAAGTTTGGAACAGGGGCATTAAAAAGAGAGTAGAGGGGCCCGGGAGATAGCATGGAGGTAAGGCGTTTACCTTTCATGCAAAAGGTCATCGGTTCGAATCCCGGTGCCCCATATGGTCCCCCGTGCCTGCCAAGAGCAATTTCTGAGCATGGAGCCAGGAGTAACCCCTGAGCACTGCCGGGTGTGACCCAAAAACCAAAAAAAAAAAGAGAGAGTAGACAAATTCATACAGAGAAAGTCAAGAAGAGATAGAAAGTTCAGGCTGATATGGGTTTAATGCAGTTTGGAAAGAATATTACAATTACAACTTTCCAGAAGATGCTGCCAACCAAACCAACCTTAAGCTGCTGGCCATGGCCACACTTTTGTAGAAACAGCAATAGAAAAAGAGGACTCTTAGAAAGATACAGATAAAGACATTGCTAAAAGTGAATCCTGATTTTTTGTTCAGATTGAGAATTTTTTTTATTTTTATAAATGTTTGGAACTCAGAACTCCTGTGCAGTTTTGTATTGAAATCTTTGGCAACTACTTTTCATATTACTTTCAAAATGCTTTGGGGTCTGTTTTAGGGTATGGGAAGTAAAGAAAATTTGGTAGAAATTAAATTAAGTTAAATTAAAAGTTCTTCCACACCAAGAAGCAAAACAGTGTCGTCTAAGGCTTGGAGGTTACTGCATTATCAGCACTCAACTGATCATTGCGGACATTTCCCTGAACTTGGCACTTACCTCCTCTATAACCAAGCTTTTGCCAAGAGCACCAGTGGCCAGACAGGTCAAGAAGAACTGTGGGACCACTCTTTCCTTGAGTCTACCTCTTAGTCCCCACCTGATTCAGCAGCTGGCCACACAAGTGTGAGCCAGAAAGGCCCTGCAGTGAAGTACTTCACAAGGCAATAAAACACCTGAAAAATTAAAATTTGGGAAGATATTGATCCTCAGCAGGTATCCTGTGCTTGGGATCAGAACAGGATGGAGGCCAACATGGCAACCAAGCACAAGATAAAGTTGTATAAGAACCTGCTTGCGTGAAATTCACGCAAAGGGGATTGGACTTGAAAACCAAGAAATAGGTAGAAGAAGAAAAGAAAATTATTAGTGAAGAGCACTAGTACCTGGATTTTCCAAAGCTGAAAGAGAAAGAGTTGCATAATTGAAGAGAAGATTTTCTTGTTCTGTGAGGATCTTCTCTATAGAAGAATATCATTCACAGGATTTAATCTCGAGGTTGAGAAACTATTGCAACAGATGAACTTTATAAAAGATGAAACCATGAAATTTGATGTGTCTGATGAAGAAATGGTTAAAAGATATGATACCTTGGTTGGGAGAATTGGGGGAAAACTTGCCAAAAAGAGAGACTATGCCAATTATGAGGAAAACGAAATTGGAGACATAAAACCAATGAAAATTAAGAAAATGTTCTTAAAGCTTCAAGATTAAAGCAGTGCCGTAAGATAGGGCTCAGGGATGCCTTATGAAAATGAGGTCCTTTTTGGGTGAACTTACTCCCATAGATTCTGTTACAGATAGTAATATTATGTGTGTTTGTAAAGAAATAGGCAATATTGGAAACATGCTGTTTCTGAAACACATATGGGTTAAATGTCATACATCCTTGGTGTAACCGTTTTCACAGAAAAGTAGAGTATCGTGTCATCTGAAAACAGTGAGAGCTTGACTTCTTCCTTTCCTATCTGGATTCTCATGATATCTTTTTCTTGCCTAATCGCTATAGTGAGTACTTCCAGTTCTATGTTGAATAAGAGTGGTGAGAGAGGACAGCCTTGTCTTGTGCCAGAATTTAGAGGGAAGGCTTTTAGTTTTTTTTTTTTTTTGAGGATAATATTTGCCACTGGCTTGTGGTAGATAGCCTTGACTATATTGAGAAAGGTTCCTGTCATTCCATCTTGCTGACAGTTTTGATCAAGAATGGGTGTTGGACCTTATTAAATGCTCTCTGCATCTATTGATATGATCATGTGTTTTTTATTTTTCTTGTTGCTCATGTTGTGTATTATGTTGATAGATTTATGGATGTTAAACCATCCTTGCATTCCTGGGATGAAACCTACTTGATCGTAGTGGATGATCTTCTTGATGAGGCATTGAATCCTATTTGCCAGGATTTTGTTGAGGATCTTTGCATCTGCATTCATCAGCGATATTGGTCTGTAATTTTCTTTTTTGTAGCATCTCTGTCTGGTTTAGGTATCAACGTGATGTTGGCTTCATAAAAGCTATTTTGAAGTGTTTCTGCTTTTTCGATTTCATGAAAGAGTCTTGCCAGGATTGGTAGTAGTTCCTCTTGGAAATTTTGAAAGAACTCATTAGTGAATCCATCTAGGACTGGGCTTTTGTTTTTGGGCAGACATTTGATTACCATTTTAATTTTACTCAATATTAATGGGGGTGTTTAGATATACTACATCCTCTACCTTCAACCGTGGAAGATTATTAGAGTCTAAGAATTTATCCATTTCTTCCAGATTCTCATTTTTAGTGGCGTAGTAGTTTCTCAAAGTAGTTTCTGCTTACCCTTTGAATCTCTGCCATATCAGTAGTGATCTCTCCTTTTTCATTCCTAATATGAGTTATCAAGTTTCTCTCTCTTTCTTTGTTATTTTTGCCAGTGATCCATCAATCTTGTTTATTTTTTCAAATAACCGACTTCTATTTTCGTTGATCTTTTGGATTGCTTTTGAGATTCCACTTCGTTGATTTCTGCTCTCAGCTTTGTTATTTCCTTCTGTATCCCTATTTTTGGATCCTTTTGTTGAGCACTTTCTTGTTCTATGAGCTGCGCCATTAAGCTACTCAGGTAAGCCCCTTCTTCCTTCCTGACTTGTGCTTGCAAAGCTATAAATTTTCCTCTCTGTACTGCTTTTGCTATGTCCCATAAGTTCTGATAGCTTGTGTCTTCATTATCATTTGTTTCCAGGAACCTTTTGATTTCCTCTTTGATTTCATCTCGGACCCACTGGTTTTTCAGTATAAGGTTGTTTAACTTCCAGGTGTTAAAGTTTTTCTTCTGTGTCCCTTTAGAATTCACATATAATTTCAGAGCTTTGTGGTCAGCGAATGTAGCCTGCAAGATTTCTATCTTCTTGATATTATGGAGATATGTTTTATGTGCCAGCATGTAGTCTATCCTAGAGAATGTCCCATGTACATTGGAGAAGAATGAGTATCCAGGTTTCTGGGGATGGAGTGTCCTATATATATATCAACTAGGCATCTTTCTTCCATTTCTCTTCTTAGGTCTAGTATATTCTTGTTGGGTTTCAATCTGGTTGACCTATCCAGTGTTGACAAAGCCGTGTTGAGGTCCGACACAATTATTGTGTTGTTATTAATATTATTTTTCAGCTTTGTCAGCAATTGTATTAAATATTTTGCTGGAACCTCATTCAGTGCATATATGTTTAGAAGAGTGATTTTTTTCCTGCTCTACATACCCCTTGATTATTATAAAATGTCCATCTTTGTCCCTTACAACCTTCCTGAATATAAAGTTTGCATTATCTGATATTAGTATGGCTACTCCAGCTTTTGTATGGGTGTTGTTTGCTTGGATAATTTTCCTCCAGCCTTTTATTTCGAGTCTATGTTTGTTCTGCCTATTCAGGTGCATTTCTTGTAGGCATCAGAAGGTTAGAGTGAGCTTTTTGATCCATTTAGCCACTGTGTGTCTCTTAACTGGTTATTTAGTCCATTGACATTGAGAGAAAGAATTGTTCTGGTATTTAATGCCATCTTTATATTGAAATTTCGTGTGTCTTTTGGTTAGTCTTGTCTTAAATTAGGTCTTTCAGTTTTTCTCCTAAGACTGGTTTTGAGTCTGTAAAGTTTCTGAGCTGCTTTTTGTCTGTGAATCCATGTATTCTTCATCAAACTGGAAAGTGAGTTTTGCTGGGTACAGTATTCTAGATGAAGTATTCATTTCATTAAGTTTTGTCACGATGTCCCACCACTGCTTTCTGGCCTTGAGTGTTTCTGGTGACAGGTCTGCTGTAAATCTCAAAGATGCTCCCTTGAATGTAATTTCCCTTTTTGATCTTGCTGATTTCAGAATTATGTCTCTATCTGTGGGGTTCATCATTGTGACCAGGATGTGTCTTGGGGTATTATTTCTGGGGTCTCTTTTGGTTGGTACTCTTTGGGCATGCAGGATTTGATTGCATATATTCTTTAGCTCTGGAAGTTTCTCTTTAATGATGTTCTTGACCATTGATTAATCCTTCATGGAAATTTTCTTCCTGGGTTTCTGGGACTCCAATGATTCTTAAGCTGTTTCTGTTGAGCTTATCATAAACTTCTATTTTCATCTGTTCCCATTCTTTGACTAATTTTTCTATTGTCTGTTCATTTGCTTTAATTTTTTCCCAATCTCTCCTGCATATGGAGTTGTTATTTATCTTATCTTCCACAGCACCAATTCTATTCTCAACTTCTGTTACCCTGTCCCAGAGCTTATTCATTTTGTCATTGAATTCATTTACTCAGTTTTTCAGGCCTGTCATTTGACCTGTTATTTCATTTTGGAGTTTTGTGATTTCTGTCTTCATATTTTCATTGTTCTTATTAGTGTTCTGTTACATTCGATCCATAGTTTCTTTGAGTTCTTTGAGAATCTTCCATATTGCTTGTCTAAACTCCTTATCTGAGAGATTGATTACTTGGTTGGTTGTTTTCTGCTCATCAGAATTGTCTTCTTCATTCTCTATGTCTGATGCTGGTCTGCATTGTTTCCCCATTGTCACACTTGTATTGTGGATTTTTCTATGTGTTGTGGTGGTATTCATTGGCTAAATTATATATACAGACATGCTCCTCTGGCTCCACCCTTTATGGGTGGGTTGATTTGCCTCCAAGGAAAGGGTGTCCTCCGTGGATGAAGCCTCACAGAGGATCAAATCTTAGGCCCGAGCATACAGCAGAGAAGACAGTCTGGGGAGAAATACTGGACTTCAGTAATCAAGCACAGTTCTTAGTGTGATTTTTTTCTTCTTGTTGCAATGGCATTCTTTCCTTAGAAAGAGTGTACAGCCGAGTAGAGAAGCAGAGTCTTTGTGTTCTGCTGGAGCCTCTTTTCAGCCCACTCCCAAGAGGTTCAGGCGACAGGATAGGAGACAGATACACACAGGCAGCACTCACAATTTCTCATGCTCAGGCCCCACTGGCAGGCATAGCTTCATAGATTTTTCCAGCCTGACATCACAAACAGGGGACCTGACTTCTGCAAATTACTGCTTATAGCCGGTTTTCATGTTATGAAGCAATTCTTTGGTGTTCACGCCCTTGAATGAGCCTCTGAAAGAGCGAGTTTTGTGGAGACTCTTTTCGGCCCACTCCCAAGAGGTTCAGGCGACAGGACAGGAGACAGACACACAAGTAGCACTCACAATTTCTCATGGTCGACAATTTCTTTTTTTTTAATAATTTTTATTGTTACCAAAGTGAATTACTAGTCTTTTACAGTAATAATTAAGGTACAGAGTGACATAAATCAGAGACATTCCCACACCCGTATTGTTCGCCCTCCACACCTGTTCCTAGCATGCATCCCATATCCACCTCTTTGGCCCACACCCCCCCCACCCAGACTGCTAATATAACTGATTCCTTCTGTGTATAGTTTGTTGTATATTGGGTATCGATTCTGTTGTATTGACTTTGGGTTTGATGTTTAAGACTGATGATTTTTTATTTCTACTCAATGTTCATATGACTTTCGGTCCTGGTACCATCCAGTTTTCCCCCTCAATTTATGAGGCAGAACAAGATGATTCAAGTTATGTGGTTCAGTTTGAAAATAAAAAAAATAGGGGCCCGGGAGATAGCATGGAGGTAAGGTGTTTACCTTTCATGCATTAGGTCATCGGTTCGAATCCCGGTACCCCATATGGTCCCCCATGCCTGCCAGGAGCAATTTTTGAGCATAGAGCCAGGAGTAACCCCTGAGCGCTGCCGGGTGTGACCCAAAA
>PVKC010014358.1:0-12741 GCA_004027635.1 Crocidura indochinensis | reverse complement strand
GCCCCAAGATGCAATCTTTGTTTGACCACCGTTTGTGTCCAGAACGCCTGTGGATAAAAAAAGCTGAGAGGTTATTTTAAGTGTAGCAACATAATTTTTAGCCATAAAAGAGAAAAGAGCTGGAAGTTCCAGCTCACCTCATGAAGCTCACCACAAAGAGTGAAGAGTTCAGTTAGAGAAATAACTACATTTTGAACTGTCCTAATAATGAGAATGTATGAGGGAAATGGAGAGCCTGTCTATAGTACAGGCGGGAGTTGGGTGGGGAGGAAGGAGATTTGGGACAATGGTGATGGGAACGTTGCACTGGTGATTGGTGATGTTCTTTACATGACTGAAACCCAAATACAATCATGTATGTAAAAATCAAGGTGTTTAAATATAATATAAAAAAAGAAAAAAACTGATTGTTTTGGAATTTTTCCATTGGAGTCAGTGGTTTTCCATGGTAACCTTTACCTATAATCCTGTATAAGATCCCTAAAGACTTATTATGAACCTTTATAGTAGAAGGTTGATTACTTTCCTGGTCTTTCTATGCTGCTGTTTCTGCTGCTGGTGGTTTTTTGTAATATAGTGTGTAGTCAAGAGTTTGTGATGTTCCTCTTTCATGTGTTGTGGACATTGCTCTCCGGTATATGTTGACCATTCTAGTGTTTGGAGTTTCTACCCTGATGATCCCTGTTATGTGATTGTTGAGTATTAGTTGTATATAAGGTGTATGTTCTACGTGCTTCAGAATAATGCTATCATTCTGTGTTTATCTTTCATCTTCTGGCTTACTTCATTTAACACAATATGTTCTAGGTCCATTCATGTTGCTGCAAAGTCTGTGATTGTATCATTTCTGACTGCCATGTAGTATTCCATTGTGTATAGATACCACATCTTGATGATCCAGTCATCTGTTGTTGGACATCGAGTTTGGTTCCAAGACTTGGCAATTATATTGAGTGCTGCGATAAATAGTGGAGTATACACATACTTTGGGATGAATGTCCTTGCCTCTTGGGGGTAGATACCTAGGAGAGCAATTGCTGAGTCAAATGGTAGCTCAATTATGAGTTCTTTGAGCACTCTCCAGACTGTTCTCCATAGGTTTTGGACTAGAAAACAGTCTCACCAGCAGTGGAGGAGAGTGCCTTTATGCCGCAACCCCAATAACAGAGATAGTTCCCATTATTTTTGATGTAAGCCATCCTCACTGGTGTAAGGTGGTACCTCATTGTTGTCTTGATTTGAATTTCCCTAATGATGAGTGAAGGTGAGCATGTTTTCATGTGTTTGTTGGCCATCCTTCGGTCTTCCTCTGAGAAGTGTCTATTCATTTCATCTTCCCATTTTTATGGCTTTATTTGGTTTTAGGGGCTGAGCTTTCTGAGTGCTTTGTATAGCCTGAATATCAGCGTTTATCTGATATGGGTGAAAAAAATTTTCCCAGTCAGTTAACTGTCTTCTTGTCTTAAGGAGGGTTACTTTCGCCATGCAGAAGCTTTTTAGTTTGATGTAGTCCCATTTGTTTATGTTTGAAGATAGAGTTTTTGCCATTGGTGCTCCATCCTCGAAGACCTTTTTGATATATAGGTCTTTGAATGTTCTGCCTATTTTATTCTCTATAAACTTTATGGATTTGGGTCTAATTTCAAGGTCTTTGATCCATTTTGAGTTGATTTTTGTATAAGTAGTGAGGTATGGGTCAATTTTGAATTTCTTACATGTGATTTTCCAGTTGTACCAACACCATTTGTTGAAAAGACTTTCTTTGTCCCATTTCAGGTTCATGGCTCCTTTGTCAAATATCAGTTGTCTGTGTGTCTGGGGGCTTATGTGTGGAAATTCTGTTCTAATCCACTGGTCTGAGGATCTGTCCTTGTACCAGTACCATGTTGTTTTGGTCACTATGGCTTTATAGTATAGCTTCAGGTTAGGTAGGGAGATGCCTCCCAACTTCTTGTTTTTAGTATGTGCTTGGCTATTCTGGGTCTTTTGTGGTTACAGATAAATTTTGTGATTAATTGTTCTTAGTCTTTAAAAAATGAAGTCTGAATTTGGATGGGAATTGCATTAAATCTATATAGGAGTTTCGGTAAAATAGTTATTTTGACTATGTTGATTCTACCTACCCATGAGCATGGGATATTCTTCCATTTCCCAAGATCCTCTTCAATTTTTTTCTGAAGTGTTTTGAAGTTTGCCAGGTATAAGTCCTTCACTTCCCTTGTAAGATTGATTCCTAGGTACTTGATGTTCTTTGATACTATTTTAAATGGAGTTGTATTCTTAATCTCTCTCTCTTCTACTTTGTTATTTGTATAGAGAAATGCTACTGTCCTCTGTGTATTGACTTTGTAACCAGCCACTTTTCTGTATTGGTTTATTATTTCTAGGAGTTTTATTGTGGATTCTTTAGGAGTTTCCATGTATATCATCATATCATCTGCAAAAAGAGCTAGTTTGAATTCCTCTTTCCCTATTTGGATTCCTTTGATTCCCTTCTCTTTTTTGATTGCTATTTCTAGGACTTCTAAGACTATGTTGAATAGGAGTGGAGAGAGTGGGCACCCTTGCCTGGTTCCTGACCTTAGTGAAAATGCTTTCAGTTTTTCACCATTGAGTATAATGTTGGCTATAGGCTTTTCATAGATAGCTGTAACTATCTTGAGAAAGGTTCCTTTCAGACCTATTTTGCTTAGTGTTTTCAGCATGAATGGGCATTGAATTTTGTCAAATGCCTTCTCTGCATGGATTGATATGATCATGTGGTTATTGTCTTTTTTATTATTGATGTGGTGTATGATGTTGTTTGATTTGTGTATGTTGAACCATCCTTGCATCCCTGGGATGAACCACACTTGGTCATGGTATATAATCTTTTTGATGTAGTGCTGGATTCGGTTCGCTAAGATTTTGTTGAGTATTTTTGAGTCTATGTTCATTAGTGAGATTGGTCTGTAGTTTTCTTTCCTGGTTGCATCATTGCCCTCTTTGGGAATCAGAGTGATATTTGCCTCATAGAAGGAATTGGGGAGGATTCCTATCTTTTCAATGGTTTGGAGGAGCCTATGAATCAGTGGAAGTAATTCTTCTTGGAATGTTTGATAGAATTCACCTGTAAAGCCATCCGGGCCTGGACTTTTGTTCTTGGGAAGTTTCTTAATTACTGTTTCAATTTCCTCTAAGGTGATTGGTCTGTTTAGGCTTTCTAAGTCTCCTTTTCTAGTCTTGGAAGGTGGTATTTTTTTTAAGAGCCTGTCACTTTCTTCTGGGTTCTCTAGTCTACCTGAGTATAGTTGTTCATAATATGTCCTCATGATGTGTTGGATTTCTTGGGGTTCTCTTGTGATCTCTCCCCTTTCATTTGTGATCCTGCTTATTTGGGTGTTTTCCCTCTTTTTTTGGTGAGTCTTGCCATTGATTTTTCTATCTTGTTTACTTGTTCAAAAAACCAACTTCTGGTCTCATTGATTTTCTGTAATGTTTTCTTAATTTCTATGTTGTTTATTTCTGCTCTGGTTTTTATTATTTCCTGTCTTCTGATTGTGTTTGGATTTCTTTGTTGCTGCTGTTCCAGCTCCTTAAGGTGGTCCTTTAAGCTGCTAATTTTGTCGTTTTCCTCTTTTCTGATATAGGATTGTATTGCTATGAGTTTCCCCCTAATTACTGCTTTTGCTGTGTCCCACAAATTTTGACAGGTTGTTTCTTCATTGTAGTTTGTCTCAAGAAATCCTTTTATTTCTTTCTTGACTACCTCTTTGATCCAACTATTTTTGAGCAGCATGTTGTTTAATCTCCAGGTGTTGGATTTTCTCCCTTGCTTCTTTTTACTGTCAATTTTGACCTCTGTTGCATAGTGATCTGACAGAGTGCTTCATATGATCCTTACCTTTGTGATTTTATGCAGGTTAAATATGCATCCTAAAGCATGGTCTATTCTGGAGAAGGTTCCATGTGGGCTTGAGAAGAATATATATTCTGCTTTCTGGGGGTGAAGGGCCCTATATAAGTCTATTAGTCCTAGTTCTTCTAGTTTTTTATTTAGGGCTCTTATTTATTTGTTATTTTTCTGTCTGGTGGATCTGTCCAGTGGTTATAGTGGAGCATTACGATCTCCAACTATTATCACATTTCCTTTCATATGTTTCTCCATTTTTGCAAGTAGTTGCTGTACATATTTTGCTGGCTCTGCATTAGGTGCATAGATATTAACTAGTGTTAGTACTTCTTGTTTAATGTACCCCTGATCAGTAAGTAGTGACCCTCTTTGTCTCTGATCACTTTCTTGAGGTTGAATGCAATTTGGTCTGATATCAAAATGGCTGTCCCTGCTTTTTTTATTTCCATGGCCTGGATGATTGATTTCCATCCTTTTATTTTAAGCCTATGTTTATCTTGTACTTGTAGGTATGTTTCTTGTAGGCAGCAAAAATCTGGTTTATGTTTTCTAGTCCAGTTCTCTATTATGTGTTGTTTAATGGGAGAATTTAGTTCATTAATGTTTAAATAGATTATTGACAGAGAGGGCTATTGTGCAATTGTGTTGTTTAGGGTGGTTTTTGTTACAATCGTGGGTTTGGATTGTGTAATTAGTCTCTGAGTAGTTCATGTAGAATTGGTTTTGTTTGCGCAAATAATGCAAGATCATTTTTGTTTGAGAATTTTAGTTTACCCTCCCATGTGAAAGAGTTTTGCTGGATATTGGACTCTAGGCTGACTGTTATTTTTTTCATTCAGTCTTTTAAATATGTTATTCCACTGTCTTCTTGCTTGAAATATTACATAGGGGAGATCTGGTTTGATTCTAATGTTCCTTCCTTTGTATCTGAGTGTTTTTTTCTCCCTTATTGCTTTAAGTAGATCACCTTTCTCCTTGTTTCTTGCCATTTGAAATACTATGTGTCTTGGGGTTGGTTTGTTAGGGTCTATTTTGTTGGGGGTTCTTTTCACCTCCTGGATTTGCTCAGATGTACCTTTGCAGAGGGTGGGAAAGTTCTCTGCTATTATTTCTCTGACTAATTGTTCTTCCCCTTTCCCTGTTTCCTTCCCTTCTCGTATGCTTACAATTCTTGGATTGTTTCTTTTGTCTTTGTTCATTAAGTACTGGACTTTTACTTCCAGTGCTTTGCCTTCTATTTCTTTGTTGACTTCTTTGTTGTCTTTTGTTTGCAGCTTATCTTTGAGTTGTTCTATGTGATTCTCTAGCTGTGCAATTCTGCTCTTCTGGCTTTCTATGGTTTTATGTAATTCCTCTAATTCTGTTTGCATGGAGATTCTCACATTTTGTGACAATTCTTCTTTTAGTTGGTTGATTTGTTTGTCCAAGGACTTTTTATATTCTCTGACTAATATTTCTCTCATTTCCTTTAATATATCTTGCATTTCATTCCTCATATAGACCTACTTTAAGGTCTTCTTCTGTAGGGTCTGTGCGTTTTGGGGGACTTGGGAATTTATTTGGGATCCTTTCCAAATCCCCTGAACTCAGTGTTTTCCCTGATCTACCCATATTCCTTTGCATGTATTGATGTGGTAGTGCTGTGTCTTCTGTATTCAGGTTACTGTTGCCACCTGTGTTTTGGGCCTGGGTCCCTTCTCTGGATTACTGCTCCTGGTGGGTATGCTGTTGAGGCCTGGCCCCTCCCACATCCTCCAGTCAAGCCTAATCCTTCACCTCCCTTTCAAATCAGACAGTGCAGTTCCGGTCCTGACCACAGTGTCAATGGGTGCCGTTGAGTCTAGATGACTCACCTCCCCCACTTCTGCTCGTACCCTTCCTACCGCCTCCTTCCCAACCTCACCGTGTCTCTGAGACTGGGCTTTGTCCTGGGCTTCGTCGCCTTCGTGGCTCACCCCAGTGTCCCTTCCAGGCTTCACCTGCATCCCCGGTCTGGGCTGTTGACCCAGGCTCCGCCGCCCACGTGGCTCACCCAGGCGCCCCTTGCAGGCTTCACCCACTTCCCCGTTCTAGGCTGTTGACCCAGGCTTCGCTGACCCCAGGGTTGTTTTCTTTTTTTTGTTTGTTTTTTTGTTTTTTTGGGGGGCACCACACCCAGTGACGCTAAGGGGTTACTCCTGGCTATGCGCTCAGAAGTCGCTCCTGGCAGGCATGGGGGACCATCTGGGAACTGGGGGATCAAACTGTGGTCCGTCCTAGGCTAGCGCAGGCAAGGCAGCAGGCACCTTACCTCCTGCGCCACCTCCCGGCTCCCCATTTTCTTAATGTAATTTCTTCTGCACCATGATTGGTGTATAAAATGGCCATTGATTTTTGCGTGTTAATTTTGTAGCCTGTCACATTGCTAATGAGTCTATTGTTTCTAGAAGCTTTTTGGTAGAACCTTACGGTTTTCTAAGTAGAGTATCATGTCATCTGCAAACAGTGAGAGTGTTAGTTCTTCCTTTCCTATCTGGATTCCCTTGCCTAATCACTACAGCAAGTACTTCCAGTACTACGTTGAATAGGAGTGGTGAGCGAGGACAGCCTTGTATTGTACCAGAATTTAGAGGAAATACTTTTAGTTTTTCTCTATTGAAGATATTAGCCATTGGTTTGTGGTAGATGACCTTAACTATATTGAGAAAGGTTCCTTTCATTCCCATCTTGCTGAGAGACTTTTTTTTAAATCAAGATTGGGTATTGGACCTTATCATATGCTTTCTCTGCATCTACTGATATGATCATGTGGTTTTTGCACATCTTGTTGATGTGTGTTATGTTGAAAGATTTATGGATGTTAAACGATCCATGCATTCTTGGGATGAAACCTACTTGATCGTAGTGAATGATCTTCTTGATGAGGATCCTATTTGCCAGGATTTTGTTGAGGATCTTTGCATCTGTGTTCATCAGAAGTACTGGTCTATAAATTCCTTTTTTGTGTGGCATCTCTGTCTGATTTTGTTATCACGGTGATGTTGGCTTCATAAAAACTTTTTGAAGTAAACAAATGGAAGCAGAGATAAACAGATGGAAATACATTAAGATGAGAAGCTTCTGCACCTCAAAAGAAATAGTGCCCAGAATACAAGAGCCATCCACCATGTGGGAGAAACTATTCACCCTATACCCATCAGATAAGGAGCTAATATCCAAAATATACAGGGCACTGACAGAACTCTACAAGAGAATAACATCTAATCCCATCAAAAATGGGGAGAAGAAATGAACAGACACTTTGATAAAAAAGAAATACAAATGGCCAAAAGGCACATGAAAAAATGCTTCTCATCACTAGTCATCAGGGAGATGCATATCAAAACAATGATGAGATACCATCTCACACCACAGAGATTGGCACACATCACAAAGAACTAGAACAATCAGTGCTGCGGGGGATGTGGAAAGAAAGAAAGTTCTATCTACTGCTGGTAGGAATGCCATCTAGTCCAACCTTTATGGAAAGCGATATGGAGATTCCTCCAAAAACTGGAAACTTAGCTCCCATTCGACCCAGCTATACCACTCCTAGGGATATACCCTAGGACATAGAATACAATACAAAAATCCCTTTCTCACACGTATATTTATTGCAGCACTATTCACAATAGCCAGACTCTAGAAACAACCAAGATGCATTTCAACAGATGAATGGTTAAAGAAACTGTGGTACATATACACAATGGAATATTATGCAACTGTCAGGAGAGATGAAGTCATGAAATTTTCCTATACATGGATGTACATGGAATCTATTATGCTGAGTGAAATGTCAGAGGGAGAGAGGGAGACATAGAATAGTCTCAGTCTTCTATGGGTTTTAAGAAAAATAAAAGTCATTTTTGCTACAATCCTCAGAGACAATGAGAGGAGGGCTGGAACTTCCAGCTCACTTCATGAAGCTCACCACAAAGAGTGGTGAGTGCTGTTATAAAAACAACTACACTAAGAACTACCAGAACCATGTGAATGAATGAGGGAACTGGAAAGCCTGTCTAGAGTACAGGTGGGGGTGGGGTGGGGAGGAAGAAAATTTGTGACATTGGTGTTGGGGAAGTTGCACTGGTAAAGGGGGGTGTTCTTTACATGACTGAAACCTAATGACAATCATATTATAATCAAGATGTTTAAATAAAGATATTATATAAAATATTTCTGATACAATTAAATGATAACAAATTATAGACAAAGTATATTAAAAAAACTATTTGGAAGTGTTCCCGTTTTTTTCAATTTCATGAAAGAGCCTGGCCAAGATTGGTAGTAGATCCGCTTGAAAGGTTTAAAAGAATTTGTTAGTAAATCCATCTGAGCCTTGGTTTTTATTTTTGAGCAGACATTTGATTACCATTTTAATTTCTTCCATAGTGATGGGTATGTTTAGATATGGTACATCTTCCTTAATCAACTATGGAAGGTTATGAGTCCAAGAATTTATTCATTTCTTTCAGATTCTCATGTTTAGAAGCATAGAGTTTCTCAAAGTAGTCTCTGATTACCTTTTGATATCTGTTGTGATACCCCGTTTTTGTTTCTAATACGGGTTATCAAGTTTCTCTCTGTCTTTGTGAGTTTTTCCAGTGGTTTATCAATCTTGTTTATCTTTTCAAAGAAATAACTTCTGATTTCGTTATTGTTTTATGGGTTTACACTTCATTGATTTTTCTTTCAGATTTGTTATTTCCGGGGCCGGGTGGTAGTGCTGGAGGTAAGGTGCCTGCCTTGCCTGCGCTAGCCTAGGATGAACCGTGGTCTGATTCCCCGGCTTCCCATATGGTCCCCCAGCCAGGAGCAACTTCTGAGTGCATAGCCAGGAGTATCCCCTGAGCGTCTCTGGGTGTGGCCCAGAAACAACAACAACAACAAAAAAAAAGATTTGTTATTTCCTCTTGTCTACCTATTTTTGATTCTGTCAGTGCCTTGTATATTTTGGATATTAACCCCTTATCTGATGAGTATTGGGTGACTAGTTTCTCCCACTCAGTGGGTGACTCTTTTCTTTGAGGTGCAGAAGCTTCTCAGCTTAATATAGTCCCATCTATTAATTTCTGCTTTCATTTGTTTGGAGAGTACTGTTTCCTCTTTAAAGATACCTTTATTCTCAATGTCATGGAGTGTTTGACCTACATGTTGTTCTATATACATACCCTGTTGTTCTATATCCATACCCTGCTCTTGGATTGGCAGGATTAATATTAAATGACAATACTCCCCAAAGCTTTGTACAGATTTTTTTTTGGTTTTTGGGTCACACCAAGCAGTGCTCAGGGGTTAATCCTGGCTCCATGCTCAGAAATTTCTCCTGGCAGGCACGGAGGACCATATGGGGCACTGGGATTCGAACTGATGACCTTTTGCATGAAAGGTAAATGCCTTACCTCCATGCTATCTCCCAGGCCCCATGCTTTGTACAGATTTAATGTAATCCCTCTAAAGATACCCATGACATTTTTAAAATAAGTGGATCAAACACTTCTGAAATTCATTTGGAATATTAAACACCCTAGAATAGCTAAAGTAATACTTGGGAAAAGGAATATGGGAGGAATTACCCCGACTTAAAACTGCATTACAAAGCAATGGTTATTGGAATAAAATAAGCATGGGAATATGGGAGGCATTACTTACCTCAACTTTAAACTATATTACAAAGCATGCTATTGGAATAAAGACAGACCCCCAGATCAGTGAAACAGTCTTGAGTATTCAGAGAATGTTCACCATATATATCGTCACCTAATTTTTGATAAAGGTGCAAGAAATCCTAAATGGAACAGGGAGGGCCTCTTCAATAAGTGGTGTTAGCACAACTGGTAGCCACTTGTAAATAAGTGAACTTAGACCTCCAGTTAACATCATGTACAAAGGTAAAATCCAAATGGATTAAAAACCTAAATATCAGACCTGAAACAATACAGGATTCACCTTTTTGATCCATTTAGCCACTCTGTGTGCATTTAGTCCATTGACATTGAGGGAGATGATTGTCATGGGATTTAATGTTATCTTTGTAGATGCATTTGTTGTGTCTGTTTGCCTGTCTTGTGTTAAAGTAGATCTTTAAGCTTTTCTTTTAAAGCTGGTCTTTCATCTGTAAAGTTTCTGAGCTGTTGATGATCTGTGAAGCAATGCATTCTTCTTTCAAATCTGAATGTGTGTTGGGTTGGGTACAATATTTTAGGTGAAGCATTCATTTCATTCAGTCTTGTCACAATATCCCACCACTGTCATCTGGCCTTGAGTGTTTCTTGTGACATGTCTGTTGTAAATCTTAAGGATGCTTCTTTGAATGTAATTTCCTTTTTTTAAAATTTTTTTTTAATTTTCCTTTTTTATCTTGCTGCTTTCAGTATTCTTTTTCTATAGAATTCGCAATTGTGACTAGGATATGTCTTGGGGTGCTTTTATGGGGTCTCTTTATGCTGGTACTCTTCAGGCATAGGATTTGTTTGCATGTACTCTTTAGCTCTGGGAGTTTCTCTATGATGATGTCTTTGACTGTGGATTCTTTCTGGGGATCGCCTTCCTGGGCCTTTGGGACTCCAATGATTCTTATGTTGTTTCTGTTGAGTTTATCAAAGACTTTTATTTTCATCTGTTCACATTCTTTGAGTACTTTTTCAATTGTCTGATCATTTTCCTTCAGGTTATTTTCCAATCTCTTCTGCTGTGTGGAATTTTTCTGCATTTCATCTTCCAGTTTACGGATTCTGTCCTTGGCTGCTGTTACCCTGTTGGACTGTCTTTCCATTGAGGTTTTCAGTCCAGCTACTGTGTTTTTTAAACCTGCTATTTCAGTTAGGAGATTTTTGATTTCTATCTTTTTGTTCTGTTCATTTCATTCTGTTCATTTCTTGATTTCTTTTTTGTACCCGTTTGCTTTGATTTTTATGAGGATACTCTATATTTCTATATTAAACTCCTTATCTGAGTTTAATCAGATAGTTGGTATTTTTTGGGTCATCAAGGCTATCATCTTCATTATCTGTGCATGGTGCTTGCCTGCAAGGTTTCCCCATTTTCACACTCGTAGTGTGATTTTTTTATGTGTTACGTTGAAGTTCATTAGTTAGTGTGCATGGCTGCAAAGCAAGCGGAGTGGCCATGCTTCTCTGGCCCCACTCTGGTTGGGTGGGTTCAAGACACCTCAATCTCTGAGCTTCTCAAGGGAGGCACTCTCCAGGCTGGTGTACCTAGGTGCCCCTCAACGGCAATGGCTGAGTTGGTCTGCATTCACCCTGCTCAGGAGAATCCAGGACACCTCAGTCTTTTCACAGGGAGCAATCTCTAGGTGGGCGTGCGTGGGTGCCCCTCAATGGCAACAGCAGTGGAGGCCTGCATTCACCCTGGTCAGGCAAGTCCAAGACTTCTTAGTCTCTGAGCTTCCTACGGGGGTCACTCTCCAGGCAAGGGCACCTAGGTGTCCCTCAATGGCGATGGCGGGGGAGGCCTGCACTCACACTGGTGGGTGGGCAGGACCAAGACACCTCAGTTTCTGAGCTTCACAAGCTTCCCACGGGAGGCACTCTCCAGGTGGGTGTGCCTAGGTGCGCCTCAATGGCAACTGTGGTGGAGGCCTGAACTCACCCTGATAGGGCAGGTCCAAGACCAGATCTCCCTGCTTTTTTAGGTCAAAGGTCGTTCTTTTCCATTTCTTCTATATTTTGCTGTGTCTACGCAAATGATAATTGCCACACACACACACTCACACACACGTACACCCATTTCTTGTGTGTGTATTTCCCATCTCTAAGGTAAAAAGAAGGGGGAGCACATTAAACCTTCAGTTATTGTATTAACTACTTTATTGGTGATACAATAATTATCACAAATATAACTGCTAATAAACTTTTAAAAAATAATGCTAGAAAATGTACTTTTCACTTCACAGTTTTCTTTCTCTTGTGTGACTATAAAATTTTAGCAAAAAATGTAATCAGTGTGTGAAAGATCATCAAATTTGTTTATCATAATTGACCTTTTCTCTTATAAGGATTCATTATTTACAAGATACCTAGTATTAAAGATATTTAATAGCTATAAAAATTCGTTGTGGGTTCAACATGTGCAGATGATCTCTGACATACTTGGGGGATTCTGGCCATCTCTGATCCTTGTGACCACACAGGTAGGCCACTTCCTTCTAATTGGGCTAATGTTGCTATTCTATCTCAGTGCCCATAGCATGTGGCCAGTGTGGACCTGCTGACTATCATCAAGAAGCTGGCATAAATGGACCACAAGGACCATTGCTGAGACTATTCCTGGGAGACACTTTCATATATCTGGCTGTGGAGTGCCCCTTTCATCTAACCCCACCCTCCATCTGCTGCAGGTGTGGCTTCCACATGCCACTCTACAGAGGAGTGCTGGCATTAGCTCACAAGCTTCACAAGCATCAGAAAAATGGGTGCATGTTGAGGGGCACCAAGAATGAAAGCAGAGTCTTTCTTCTGTGGGGATGTGGACTTGAGAGGAACATACTCTCTGGAGTCTCAGGCCTGGTGTCTCCTCCAAAGAGAGTAAGACTGTGACAAAGCACAGAATGGGAACCCCTCAGCAATACCTCAAACTGTGTGGCTCTCTGGACCCCTTACTGATCATACTTACCTGTGTTAAAACTGCTTACAAGAAGGATCCTGGAAGCCTCAATGCAGAATGAGCACCTGCCCTGTGAGAGAAGAATCCAGCAGTCATGAATAGCAATGAGAGTAACTTTGTAAGAGTAACCTTGCACAGAGACACGGTATATATATATATATATATATATATATATATATATATATATATATATATATATATATATA
>PVKC010014357.1:0-22205 GCA_004027635.1 Crocidura indochinensis | reverse complement strand
CCCCCCCCAGGGGAGATAAAAATAGAAATTAAAAAAAATGTGCTCACATGTTCATATGAAAAGAGAAAAAGGTTTTTACCAAATGAGGTAAAGAAAAAAAAGAAAAGAAAAAAATAAATAAAAATAAAGATAAAAAATAATAATAAAAATAAAAATAACAAAGTAGTAAAAATTAAATTGAATTAAATTAGCTAGAACCACCAGGTTATGCAGGAGAGTGTCTTGCATTTAGGGTAAGGCACGTAAAGAAGTAGTGTAATACAGGTCTAGTACTTATGTTTGTAGAATAGGTTTCCCCTTTGTCTTTTGAGATTTTCTTGTGGTTGTGGGTTCCCGGGGGCCTTTTCATTTCCCAACCTGACCTTCTTGGGATTGGCAAAAGGTTTGCCATAGTGAGGGCTTGAGAGGAGTTGATGCTTTGGGGGATATTTGTAGAACTGAGTCCTGTATCAAGTAACTGTCCATGTGAGGAAGGGTTGGTAAGGAGCTCATGGCAAATATTTTATCTGTCTTAAACACCAGGACACTTCCTAGCTAACCTTTGGTTACCTATCATGAGTCAGACAATATGTATTAACTGAAGTAATAATGCAATGAATTGGTCAGATTAAGAAATAATCCCAATTTAATTGAAAGCAAGTTAACAGACAGTTTGGAATCCACCAAAATCTAAACTAATGATTATGTCCCCAAAATGTGTTACTCTCATGCATATATATTCTCTATTCACATTTAAGTGTTCGATTAATTTTCAAAGAAAAAATTAACAAATATATCCAGATATATATATATATATATATACATATATTTCTACCCTCAAGAACTAATTTATTCCCAAAACAAGACAAAAGCAAAATTTATAATGCAACTGTTTGTAAATTTCCACCGTCTGGGAGGCTAAAATGACTGTACTCTCATCTTAAAAATATTTTATACTTAAACAATTGTCAATCAAATTGAAGCTTAATAAGAGGTAGTATATGTCACTGACCAGGACCAAATGCAGTTCCTGAGTTTGGAAGACTTGTGCTGCCAAGAAAGTAAAGTAAGTTCTGGAAAGATCTCTCTCTCTCTCTCTCTCTCTCTCTCTCTCTCTCTCTGTCTGTCTGTCTCTACCTATCTCTCTATCTATCTCTTTCTCTCTTTCTCTCTCTTTCTTCTCTCTCTTCTACTCTTCTATCTCTCTCTCTATCTCTCTCTGATTTCCAGATACCCTGCATAATACCACTCTACAAAATAAACAATTTATTTTATTTAAGAGCTGAAAACTTCAACTATTCTATCAATAATAAAGTCAGCAACACACAATCAAGCTGATTGGCTAGGGATTCTATCTATACAGTGGTATAGACCACTGTAAAAACTCAATGGCAAGGATCAGAGCAATATATACAAAAGGTAGAGTGCTTGCCTTGCAAGTAGAGGATGAGAGTTCAATCCCTAGCATTTCATGTGGTCCTCTAAGACCTACACATAATCCCTTAGGGCTATTGGGTGTGGTCTAAAAACAAAACAATTTAATGCCAATTGCAATTTGGTCTTCAGAAAACATGGGTGGTCCCCCAATTCTAGATAAAGGATTTCAACATTGCAGGTAAAAATCACTTACAATCTCTCACTTGAATAAAATACTCTGGGCCTTTATTTTATAGGGGATATGAAACAGCACTCTGGGACAACTAGCTTATTGGGGGCATGTTGATCTCACATTTATTTCTCTAGAGTGTACCCTTTATTTCCTTCCAAAGTATTCAGAAATACGTAGAGAGTTTATAAGTTCTTTTGCAGTTTGACTCAAAAGTCCTCATCTACTTTTCTTAAAATGATAGTCAATATTTAATTTATCCAGAAAAGCATACACACAGTTTTAATTGCTTTGTTTATTTACACTTGAATGGCTAGATAACAAGAATTTATTTGTTTGAACAACATTTACTTCTATGTTCTCTAGATATTTTGCAATACTATTCCTTTTGCCCTTTTACAAATGTTCAAACATAGTAGCCAATCACGATATGTCTAATATCTGGAAGTTAATGTTTCACAGGAAATGAGTTGTATTCATTTCTAAGGGTCTAATCTAATACAGTTCAGGGAGCCTGAGGATAAAACCATCCAATTTGATTATACAGATAATGACATTGGCATCCTGATTCCAGTGACTGTAGAATATATAGACAATATCTATGTAAATAATAATCATAGCCTTGTTCATAATTAAGTTAATTTTAACCGACTTGGTATCTGATCTGACCGCTGTTTAAAAAAAATGCAATAAGGAAGTTTCAGGGCAATGAATCTAGGTTTCCATTTATACATAAAGATAAACTTTCTCTGAAAATATTTTTTTCTATGAACTCCCTCTTCTCTTCTTAGGAAACAACTTAAATGGTTCAGAATTATGTTATTTAGACTGGCTGTTTTGAGCAAAACACTACACTCAGTTTACTATCAAATTCTTAATTAATTAATTAACTTATTTTGGTCTGAGGCTATAACTTTCATTACTCAGAGCTAAATTTTGGCTTTGTGCTCCAGTATCACTCACTCTGGCCCCTCAAATATTTACTTATCTTATTTTTCACCCTCTAAGCATTAACTAGGTTATTTTTTTTTTTTTATCAAAGAACCAACTCTTGCTTTCATTGACTTTTTGGATTGTTTGTTTGGGTTTTCAGTTCATTAATTTCTGCTCTAAGTTTTACTATTTGCATCATTATGCCTGCTTTTTTCTCATTTTGGTCATCATTTCACAATTTCTTAAGATATGTAGTCAAGTTATATATCTTATCTTTTCTTATATAAAATTGTGAATCTCTAGTCTTTTCTCTTAATACTACCTTTGTGTCCCACAAATTTGGATCCCTTTTGTCTTCATTCCCCTCTGTTTACAGAAATCTTTTTTTATTTTTGGTTTTTGGACCACACCCGATGACACTCAGGGGTTACTCCTGGCTATGTGCTCAGAAATCACTCCTGGCTTGGGGGATCACATATGGGATGCTGGGGGATCAAACTGTGATCCATCCTAGGCTAGTGCATGCAAGGCAGACACCTTACTGCTTGTGTCACAGTTCCGGCCCATTTCCAGAAATCTTTTTATTTCCTTTCTGAAATACAGGTATTAAGTAGTGAACTCTTTTATCTCTGGATGGTAAAGATATTTTCTGTTTTTGTTTAAAATTCATTTCTATATTCAATATATCCTGTTCTGAGAAGATATTTGACAGACTGTCTACTCTCTTGATTACATAGAGGTATGTTTTGTGGTTCAACATGTGATCTATCCTAGAAAATGTTTCATGTATAATGGAGAACATGTTCCTTAAGTAGCTATAATACCCTGTATATATCTACTAATCTCCTGTCTTCCATTTCTTCAGTCAAGACTCACATTTTTTGTTGAGTTTTAACCTGATTGATTTACCAAGAGGTTATAGAGCAGTGTAAAAGTCTCCATCTGATATGTTTCTACTGATGTCATTTTTCTTTCTTTTTTTTTTTTTTTGGTTTTTCGGGTCACACCCCTTTGATGCTCAGGGGTTACTCCTGGCTAAGTGCTCAGAAATTTCCCCTGGCTTGGGGGGACCATATGGGACACGGGGGGATGGAACTGTGGTCCTTCCTTTGCTAGCACTTGCAAGGCAGACACCTCACCTCTAGCACCACCTCGCTGGCACCTGATGCCATTTTTCAAATTTATTAGCTGTTGTTTAAAGGTTTTTGTAATCCCATCATTGGGTGCGTATATGTTTAGAAATGATGTTGCACTGGTGAAAGGGGGTGTTCTTACATGACTGAAACCTAATCACAATCATGTTTGTAATCAAGTTGTTTAAATAAAGATATTATTAAAAAACAAGAAATGATCTTCTTTGTCTCTTAGAACATTTTTGAGCCTAAAGTGTATGTCTCCTGATAGTAATATATTAGTCCAGCGTTTTTGAGGGAGTTGCTTATTTGGAAGATTGATTTCAAGTCTGTGTTTGCTCTGACAATTCCCATGTGTTTTTTTGCACATAGCAGAATGTTGAATTCAATTTTTCTAAGCCATTTTGCCACTCTGTGTTTCTAGTTTTGTGCATTAAATCCATTGACATTGAGATAAATTATTTTTTTTTCATTTATTTGTTTTTGCTTTTTGGGCCACACCCGGTGGTGCTCAGGGAACACTCCTGGCTATGCACCCAGAAACTATACCTGGCTTGGAAGACCATATACCAAGAGATAGAAGCTTGGTCTGTCCTAGGTTAGTGCATGCAAGGCAAATGCCTTACTACTTGCACCTCTGTTTATAGAGAGATTATTGTAATGAAATGTTATACTGTTTGGTTTGTTTATGGAGTTTGTCTTGTCTTTTTTTTTGTTTTTGTTTTCTTTTGTTTTTTTGGGCCACACTGGGTGGTACTCGGGTGCTACTTCTGGCTTTATACTAAGAAATTACGCCTAGCAGGCTGGAGAACCTTATGGGATGCCAGGGATCAAACCCAGGTTGATCTCGTGCAAGACAAATCTCTACCAGCTGTGCTATTTTTCCGGCCCTGGTTTATCTTGTCTTAAAGTTCTTTTTTCTTAAAAGATAGTTTTGAGGGGCAGAACAATAGCACAGCGGAAGGGCATTTGCCTTGAACATGACCAATCCAGGACGGACCTTGGTTCGATTCCCCAGTGTCCCTCCCTTATAGTCCCCTGAGCCAGGAGAGATTTAGAGTGAATATCCAGGAGTAACCCCTAAACATCACAGGGTGTGGCCCAAAAAGAAAATTAAAAAAGAGATAATTTTGAATATATAAAGCTCCTTAATTGTTATTTATTCATTCATGAATCTTTTTATTATTCCATTAACTTCATTTGGATGAGACTCTGGCTGGGTGAATTATTCATGGTATAGGGGATTTATTTCATTACCATACTTTTTCACCATATCTCATTATTGCTTTTAGGCCTGGAGGTTGTCTTTGGTAAATCTGGTGTATATCTTTTTGTTTGTTTGTTTGTTTGTTTTGTCAAGTATGGAACAAGGGATAGCCATATGTAATTTAATCCCTGTACTATCTCTCCACTCCCATTTAAAATATATACTATTTAATTATATTTACATATAAATCTTTATGTTTCACTTAACTATATTGAATTATGAATTTGAGAATATAATAAAAGCAAACAAGACAAAGGACAAATCTGTAATAAGCAAAACAAAGGACAGAAATATATTGCCCATTGAGAGATATTGAGAACATTTTAATTTTGCTTATTGGTTGATTGGCTGACTGATTTGGTTTGGACTAGATTGATTTTAGTTTGGTGGTGCTCAAGGCATAATCCAAACTCAGTGTTTAAAGATCATGCTCAATTTTGATGCTTAATGCTTTTGCTTTAGCCTGCACTTTGCCCATTAGGCTATTTTTCTGCTCCTTTGAAAACAATTCTTGAGATGGTGAGATTTGGAAATCACGTAAGACGAAAGTGGGTAACCCAAGGTAAGAAGTAACACAGGTATTGATCATAGAATATACATGTAAAGTTGCAATCCAGTAGTATGACAGTTTAGAGATATAATGGACATCATGAGGAATATAGTGAATAATATAATATTGCATATAGAAAATTTCTAACAATAGATTATAGGTATCCTAACCTTAAAAATAAAAATGGTGACTGAAGAAATTGATATGTTCACTATATAAACTATTTTGTAGAATATTAAATTATCATATCACTTCTTGGTCTTTTGGCTAAGATCAAGTGTAGAATATTAAATTATCACATCGTATACTTTAAGTATATACAACGTCTATTTAAAAAATAAAGATGGATAGGTTCTGGAGATATAATACAGGTAAGGCACTTGCCTTCTTATGATTGATCCATGTTTAATCCCAACACCATCACTGCCTATGCTCTTCTCAATATTGCCAAGAGTGATTTGGATTTTTTAGCGCAGATCAAAGAGTAAATCCAGAAATATGCGGAAGTGGCCACAATATAAAAGAAACAAAGATAAAATTTTTTTAATCTAATTGTAAAATGATAGCATCAGAAAAATTTAAGACAAGTGATACAATTCAATTTTATTAATTTATTTTTGGTTTTGGGGCCACACCTGATGAGCTCAGGGATTATTTCTGGCTATGCACTCAGAGATGGATCCTGGCTTGGGGGAATGTATAGGACGATGAGGATGGAACGAGGTCCGTTCTAGGTCAGCTGCGTGCAAGGCAAATGTCCTACCGCTGTGCTATAGCTCCAGCCCCTCAATTTGTATTTTAATAGGCCCAAGAGATATCCGGGTTCAGAATGGAATCTCCATTGCATTATCATAGCAATGCAAGGAAGAAACTGTGAATGTGTGAATTGAGAACATAAGAAAACTGTGGAGAAGATGGTTCTGACATAGACCTTTGAAGAGTAAGGAAGAAAAAAATCTAGACACTACCTAAAAACCAGAAGAAGGTGGTGAGGTAGTATGTAAGGTGAGTATTAAACTCTTGGGTTATTATTGAAGCCTGAAATTCATCTATAACCTTGCTTGTATTTACAATGTGATATGTTCAGCAAATGAACTTGCTTTCACAAAAATCAACATTGATAGACCTAGAAAATAAACTCTGTCACTTGTTATGTTCTTGAATTTTAAAAATTGAATTATTTTGCCACTGATTTGCTGTGGTGGTGGAGAGTTATGTTCTTTCAAATATAATGCATCCCCTACTGCCTGGCTAGATAATAATGTTTCTGATAATTACTCTGATATTCTATTTGAGCTGATTTTATTTTTTTTTACAATTCCACTCTGTATACCTCTTTTTTCCCCCAGAAGTATATGTTTGCTTTTCAGATCCTCTGTTAAGATTGAGCATAGGTAAACTTCTTTTATGAGTTTTCTAATGTGCAAACATATATTCCTTTTTATGCTCCTGGTCTATTTATTGGATTAACCAGAAGGATTTTATGTGAAAGCTTAGGATGATATTGAAAACACATCACTTCTATTGTAGCTAAGAAAATCAGCTTTAGAACTGGAGAGACCTTGTATTGGGCATTATGTATAGACCTTTAGCTTTTTATCACAGCTGTTCTTTGTTGCCATGACAACAGAATTAACCATTTCATTAATATCACTGAGAAAAGACATCTTTATGCATGTCTGACTTTGAATGTAGTCTCTATTCAGATTTCAAGGTCTTTGGCATGTTTTTGTGGTGGTTTTTAACCTCCAACATTTTGCTTAATGCCTCTATGGGATGTTTAAAGCAAAGCTTTATATTTTTTAAAATTTAATTTATACTGGCTACTTTGGTTTGGCTGCTTTCAAGTGTCCCCCGAGTGGCAAAACAGACTTCAGAAACTGAAGATGGTAAAAGCTATTAGAAGGGAAATTTAATACAAAGGAAAACAGTTACTGTTATAAGAAAAGTCACTTGTTTGTTTTTTTACATCTTTGGGGCCCCACTTGGTAAAGTGGGTGTTACTATAAAAACTGAAGAATAATCCCTCTTCAAAATGGGTGACACAGTTGCTTTGTTGCTGCAGGAAACAGGTAGTGTGCTGATTGCAATTGCGATAAAAAGACAGGAAAAATGACAGGACAAGCAAAATTTATGATTTTAAAAGTAATATCAGAAAAGAATAATTTTTGCCTATTCCTCAACAGCTAAGATGGTTCCTTACATTTATGTATCTGAAAGGTATTCTCTTAAAAGAAAGAAGAAAGTATTGCTTAACAGGAACCCTCTATAAATATTCATATTTTGAAAGACCAATGTAAAACTCCCTAATTAACATTTAAGCAGCTAGAGGAAGCTGTTGACTGCATTCTATTCATGTTCTTTGTTAAACGAGTAGATTTCTTTCAGAAGTATTATTATAGTTAATTTTTATCTCTTTGACATCTACTAATGCTAAGCAACTTTGCAAATTTCTTAAAGTGCATTATCTCATCTAATACAAGAAGACAACAGCTATGTCAAGAGGGTCTGCTGCCGTAATAAGATAGTAAGGAAAGACTCAAAAATTGGCACAAGCTTTTACAATTTTTAAGTGGAATTTGAATCAATAGGTCAAACCCCATAGCAAAGATTAGGGCAAAATACTGCCCTTGACTCTCTGGTTTTGCTCATATAAATATTGTAACAATACCTAAAATATTTACATTCCCTCGAAGGCATTTTATTAGAGAAGGGGAAAACTGTCTGAGGGATATTTTTATAATAATTAAACTCATAAAACAAGAAGATACATTTGAACCAGTAACACGAAAACAAGAAAGTTCTGTTTAACTCCATAACATAAATGAAAAGTTTTTAAAGCCTAGTACCATATTGAAATAATCGAGACTTTACATAACACCAGTTCTTGTTTGTTTTCATTTGTTTTATAAATTTTCACTTTTAATTGTTTTTATAAGCTTGAGATATAATTCCACCACCACAAAACTCATCTTAAGTATATAACAAAATCCAATATTTTTAAAACATAGCATGAAGGGACTGAGTGATATTGCAGAGTATGGATGTTAAAGCACTTGTCTTACATATGGATAGATTCAATTTCTTGCAGTGCAAATGGTTTCTTGATTTTCTCCAGTTGTTCCTGACCACAGAAGCAAGAGTAACCCCTGTGTACTAATGGGTATGGCCATCTCTCAATATAGATAGAAATATATACATAACTGCATTATGCATACATTCAGACATACATTGGGAGCAAGATAAAGTGTTCTAAGATACATTATTACATTACACCCTAAATTTGTGTATTTTTTTTTATTAAAATAGCTTTTTTCTTTCTCTCCCACTCCCCTAATCTTGATGCTAGGAACTCTTTAATATACTCTTTAGCCCTTTTTAGACGTGTCTATTTTTTGCTTAGCATCATATTTTCAAGGTATGTTTGTGTCATTACATGCACTAATACTTCTTTTATATTGTTGAATAATATTCCATTGTATAGATAAATGGTATATATCCATTTTAGGCATGAGTTATTTTATTTTTGACTGTGATGATTATTATGAATAACAGAATTGTGACCATTTTCTGTAGAATAGTTGTGTTGATGAGTGGATTTATTTTTCTTGAGGCTTTGTTTTCTTTTAAATGAGGACCTCCCAAAGTAAGGTATAACCTCCAGCCAGTTGAGTCATTTCCCTAGTCTACACTGTTTTTCTTTTTCTTTCATGGGTCACACCCGGCAGTGTTCAGGAGTTACTTCTGGCTCTGTGCTCAGAAATCTCTCCTGGCAGGCAAAATGTACCATATGGTTGCTGGGATTCGAACCACCATCTGTCTTGGATCAGCTGTGTGCAAGGCGAATGCCCTATCTCTCCAGCCCCCTGGTTCACTCTTAAATTATTCTTTTTTATTGTTGATTTTGAGTGGGTTAACATTTTTACTGGAATCATATTTCACTATTGAAGTCTGTTTTATTTTTTTGATTTTAATGTTTTTGAAACTATTGTGATTTATAAAGTCCTTCATAGTTGGGGATGTCTTTGTTTTATAGTTGTAGAACAACTGTACCAGTCACCAGTGTTTCAAAATCTCTTCTCCATTGTCTCAAAGTCTTGTCCCCTTTCCCATGCCCTTGCCATATTCCACAGTTTCCTCACTTAAATCATTCTTTCTTTCATTCCTTTTTTTTTTTTTTTTTTTTTTTTTTTTTTTTTTTTTTTTTTTTTTTTTTTTTTTTTTTTTTTTTTTTTTTGGTTTTTGGGCCACACCTGGCTGTGCTCAGGGGTTACTCCTAGCCCTCTGCTCAGAAATAGTTCCTGGCAGGCACGGGGGACCATATGGGACACAGGGATTCGAACCAACCACCTTTGGTCCTGGACTGGCTGCTTGAAAAGCAAATGTTGCCTCACCCCTGGGTACAGATAACTATCCGAGCCCTGCCCACTCCTGGGCGGGGCATTGGGAACCAGATATTACGTTTACTTTACCTTCAAACTCTGCCCATTTCTGGGATGGGTCTTGGAAGGGTATTTAGGTCTGGGGTCTTTGGCTTTCTGCCCTTCTTCCCTCTCTTCTGGATCCTGGTCAGCATGTAGGTCAGAGGTGACATGGATAAGAGAAGATTCAGGGCTAGCTTAAATGGTAGGAGCCGCATCTCATGGTTAGCACTGAATAAAGATGTTATCTCTCATGAAGCCTGCCTGTGAGTGAGATTTCTATCCACCGCTCTCATGAACCTCCAGACCCACCGGTTAGTGGGGGCTGAAGCCACGTGACCTGGGATGGCGGACAAAGGCCTTCATCTCCATCCAAGTCCATCCTAAGGCATGGTTTTCTTTATCAAACACCGCTGTGCTATCACTCCGGGCCCTTTTTTCCTTATTTTTAATATTTTTATTTAAACACCTTGATTACAAATATAATTGTAGTTGGGTTTCAGTCATGTAAAAATACCCCCCTTCACCAGTGCAGCATTCTCAACACCAATGTACCAAATCTCCCTCCTTCCCACCCCTGTCTGTACTCTAAGACAGGCTTTTTTTCTTCCCTCATTCATTCACATTGTTATGATAGTTTTCAGTGTCGTTATTTCTCTAACTGCACTGACCACTCTTTGTGGTGAGCTTCATGTGAGCTGGACCTTCCAGCCCTCCTCTCTTTTGTCTCTGAGAATTATTGCAAAAATGTCTTTTATTTTTCTTAAAACCGATAGATAGTGATTAAAATATTTTTCAATGATTAAAAAGTTATAGAATTCTAAACTGTAATACATATAAAAGCACTTTACATTCTGTGACATTTTAACTGTCCTTTGACCTAAGGATTAAAGACAGAGTAATTAATTCAGATGACATTGCTCAAGATTCTTAGCCATTCTTTATTTGGGGAGGGGTGTTGGGTCACACCCAGTGGCACTCGGGTTACTTCTGACTCTGCACTCAGAAATCACTCCTGGCAGGCTCGGAGGACCATATGGGATACCAAGGATCAAACCCTGGCCTGTCCCAGGTCAGCCACTTTCAAAGCAAATCCCTTGCCACTGTGCTATCACTCTAGCCCCAACTTTTCTTCTGACTTTCATAAATAGTCAATTAACTCCTTTCTAAGTAACACCAACTATTGAAGTTCTTTAAAATCTCTATTTAAAAAATGTATTAAATAATTTGGATTAAAAATTACTATTAAACTTCAGAGAAGAAAGAAATAAAATAGAAGCAATTTATCTTATCCTCTTATAAAATATACATTTTAAAGCATTGGTTCAATAGATAATACCAAATTATCTTTAGTAATCTTATAAAGAATTCTCCAAGTTTCTCTTCCATTGATAACAAAAACTGAGCCTTAAACAAACTTAATGGGGAGTGGGGTTCTGACTTCTCTTTCACATAGTTTTATGTTGATTAATAGATGAGAAACTTCCTTTTATTGGGGGGGGGCCACACCCAGTGACGCTCAGGGGTTACTCCTGGCTATGCGTTCAGAAGTCACTCCTGGCAGGCACGGGGGACCATATGGGAACTGGGGGATCGAACCGTGGTCCGTCCTAGGCAAGGCAGCAGGCACCTTACCTCCTGCACCACCTCCCGGCTCCTGAAACTTTCTAATTAAAAGCAAACACATCATTTTTTGGAAGGGAAACCCTGTACATACTTCCAACTGGTTAACTGTTCTCTTGTATTAAAAGTATTGTCTTATTATCTTTGGCCTAAATGTATAAAGAAATCACTAAAATAGGAGTTTCTTTCTCAAGTACAAGGGAACCAAAGGTAGATGAATAACAAATTATTGGGGAGTCAGAGTGATAGTACAGTAAACAGGGTGCTTTCCTTGAACACAAACCATTAGGGATCAGTTTCCATCACTTCATATGATCCAAGGAACTGGCAGGAATGACCCCAAGTACAAGATCAAGAGTAAACAATGAGCACTGCCAGGTATGGACTCTCTCCCAGACCCAAATAATCAATAAAGGAAATTCTGAATATTCCTTAGAATGACTGTGGATGTTAAGCATTGTTGTGTAGTATTTATTCAGAATCTAACAGAAAAGGCATCTGCTCATATGATAAATGATTCTCATTTTGTTTTGTTTTTATCAGTTGTTGCTCATCTGTACAGCCTTTCATCAAACCCAGAAAACACTAGGCACAACTTCTACTTGATTTTCATATTGACTCCTCCAATCACTTTAGAGAATAGTTTCCTTGATGAAAGGAATGTAAAAATTATGTTATAGTTAATATCAGGTACTTTCAATTCTATAAAATATCATGACAAGCTTACTATCCAGAAATGTACAGTTTTGTTGACATTTTGTCTTTAATATTGTAGAAATGTTTGAATTTCTTAAACTTCTGTGGACAAGCAAAAACTCCTAACATTCCTAAAGTTACAGGGATACAGTATTAAAAAAAATAAAACTATTTCTGAAACCAAATCATTCATCTCTAGAAGACAATTTCTTTTTCTATTTCTCACACCAAATATTTTCTTGTTGGTTACTCATGGTCATATTTCAAGAATTTTAAAATGAATTGCCAAAGTCAACTCAAAGTTAATGATCACACGCTTTGGGACTGTTATGAATTTAAATAGTTGAATGCAGTGAAAATTACTTAATAAGAAATTAAGAGAAACTAAAATAAGTTCCTGTAATATATATTCTTTTCTTTATATATATATATATTCTAATCAATATAAGACACGAAATAAATTATATAAGTATATTACTATGGAATATAGTAATATTTAAAAAGGAGATTAAAGTTAGTTTGTCACTAGAAAGGCAAATAAAACTACATTTATGTCTCAAGGTTTAAAATAATATTTTTATGAAGTAGAAACTAACCATGGTCTGCTTTTTCTCTCTTAAAGTTTATGGAATTTTCAACTAAATGTTTTACAGGAAATTGCTGTCTCCAAGAATATAAAGGGTTTTATATGAAGGATGCTGATCAGTCATTCTCCATGGTTACAGAGAAGAAAACAAGCAGAAATTGGTTTAATAAAGAAAGAGAGATTTCAATTGGTCACAAGGCAGAGCGTCTTGACTATTATGATGATAAAGAAAAACGAGGAAAATTTTTCAATAATTTTTTCAAAGATAACTGTCAAAAATATTCAGTGAAATGGATAGGAGATGTATGACTTTACTTTGATTACTGATACTTACAAACTGAGGACTAGAGAGGGAAATTGATATTTACCAAATATCATGTTCACAATTTTATTTTCCAAACAAATTTAGTCATTTCACTTTACACTAATTAATTGACTGGGTAATAAGTGAGCAAGGTTTTAAAAGCATTATTAAGTTGTATGCAAGACATCTGATTTCCATTTTCCTCTAGATAACACTAACTTGTGGGAAACAAAATGACAGTCAACATAAGTATATTATTTCATTCTGATTGGCTCATCAAATCTTACTAACTTTAGAACACCTAAAATGTAGGAACAATAGGTGGCCAAGAGTGCTGCCTGGTACATATTGAATCTCAGGTTATTGAGTCTTCGGTTACTGAATCTCAGGTTAGGTTTAGTGAATTGTAACTTGATCCCTAAATCTTTTTCTTGTTTTCTCTATTCTTGTTTGACCAAACTCCAGAGCCAGTTTGCATTTCCATAAATTTCTAGCAAGATGGAGTCAGAGCTAAAGCTAAACTGGAGACATGTATGACTTGTTTGTAAAAGTACTTTAGTAATATCCGTGAACTTGTAGTAACTTTAAATAGTTTTTTAGCAAAGCAAGCCAAGAAAAATAGCCTTATTTAATTCAGAATAAATTTTATCCAACAAATACTTATCTAGCTCTTATTTTGTATAAGACATTATGCCAAGGCTTGGAACCAAAGTAGAAAAAAATGCTTTCTTTTGCCCCTCCTGTAGATTACATTCTAGAAAATGTAAGCCAATGAAATTGCCAATTAAGTATTTATTTACAGTTGCTATAAAGACTGTAGGGAAGTCCGGTGTGTTCTGAGAAAATATGCTGAGATTTAGTTCTGGTCACAGAATCCACTGAGGGCAGGGGAAAGACAAGGAAGGATAGATTTGATAGATTTTGAGAACTGCAATACACCCCAGGAGCAGGAAGGGTGGAAGGTGGTCTGTGTGCGGGAGTTAGGAAAAAGAGGGGGGAATTCATTTTCAAGCAGCAGCAAGTCAGGGAAAAGCATGACACCAGAAAGGGAAAAAAATGAAGCACTGAAAGGAAAAGTAATCTATTCAATGACCGCTTGGAAAGCAAACAAGGCATAAAAAGAGATAGGACAGTATCAAGGTATGTCTTGCTGAAGAGAAACTCATTTCCCAATACTAAGACTATTAAAAACAAAAGACAACCCACACTTCTAGAAATTTCTCTCATTAACTAGCTTTGTAGTTGGGCCATCTCCTTTCTAACCACATATCTGCTCCTAATCTATAAGGTGATGTGTGTGTGTGTGTGTGTGTGTGTGTGTGAGTGTGTGTGTGTGTGTGTGTGTGTGTGTGTATTCTAGTGACATTGTTTTTAATGGAATTTACCTGTCTATGGAGGCACCACTTTCAGGATTTAATAACATGGAGCATTCTCTATCAGAGCAAAGCTAAAAAAGGAGGCATAAATGATGCATTATTCTTAAAAAGCTCATTGTAGGCTTGAGCCTTTATAACAAAATAAAAGCTCTGTATTAAACTATAAGGCATTATATTTCTGTAAAATAAATAAAATAAATGGCCAGCAGAGGTGTTTTACACAATTTATTGGTGCCCTCTGCAGTCAATGCTACATCTCATTAGAGAGTCTGTCACTCATGAAAAATGTGGCACCCATCAGCATCACTCATTAACTTAAAGCATGTGCCCACACATCAACTATATGTTTTTTAATTATGGGAACATGCTATAAAGCAGATGTGTATCTAGGCCTTGAATCGTGAAGACCTTCACATCTCTGCAAACTCTCCTTTGTTTTTTTTTTCTTTTCAAAAAATGGTAAATAAGCTACTTGTTCTCATCCTTTCCAAGTTATTCCTCTCAACAGTTTTGCTGCTTTCATTCATTGCAATAACCTAGATATTGCCAACTTTTTTTTCCCTTCATGACATTTCATTTTTAATTAAAAATGACATTTTAATTAAAAGGAAACATATGTAGAATAAACAGAGTAACTCACCAGCAGCAGTGAGCTGGAGCTGTCCTGTCTGTGCAGTTTTAACCTTTTTGGGCTCAGGCTGTGCTGGGCTTCTCCACAATGGTTGCCATGGTTAGTTCTTGAGAGAAAGAAAGAAACAAAGAAAAGAGAATCATCAAACCCAGATCTGTCCACAATCAGAAAGCTTCATGAAGTTCAGAGAGCAAAGAGACAGAGGATTTACCCACTCCAAGCGATAACATTTGGGTCTTCCCGGACAGGAAAAAAAAATCCATCTTCTGTTTTGAATATTAAAAGTAGGTCTTTGTTAGGGACCCGAGTTTTGCAACTTTTTATATTTACAGATGGTCTGGTTTGGCAATCTTAAATGTTAAGAGAATTAGAAATCTGGCAGAAGGTAAGCATAGCCAAAGTAAAGTATTACAATTAAAATCAACCACCCTTCTAGAAAATTCATAATTTAGTACAGTATGCCTCACCCAAGGCCATTTCTCCTCCTGTGTAAGAACTGACTTCAATGGGGTGGACAGTGAGTAGGGGTGAGGGCAGGCCTCTTAAGGAGATATTAAGTTCCTTATACTTCAAGACAGAATAAAATGACAAAAAAAATAAATAAAATAAAAGGAGCCAATCAATAGCTAACTATGGTATGGAGGATAAATAAATGATTCTTGACCAAAGAGTACCATGTAACATTAATCATCACAGATTCTCAGAATGATTCAGGTGGGTGATTATCAATAGGAATCTAAGTATTATTACTTGCTTTCATCACATTGAACTCACATTTCTAAGAATCTTGAGGTCCTTGGGAGAGATGGAAACCAATCATGCATAGTCACCATGATCAAAACAAGGCTTGGAAGAAGAAGGTAAGAAATAAATGTTCCATATATACTAAAGTATAAGCTGACCTGAGTATTAGCCGACCCCCCTAATTTTACACTAAAAACTGGGAAAAACTTAGTGACTCGAGGATGAGCCAAGGTGGAAAAAGCAGCAGCCACTGGTAAATTTCAAAAATACAAATATGCACCCAAACAATTACAATAATGGAGGAATCAGTAGGTTAAATGCTTTTCAATATTTAGTGCTAAAGAAAAACTGTAAACTAGCAGCAATAACTTTACAACTTTAAATAAAGTGCAGAAAACGTAGCTTAACAGGCAATCGAGCAAAATCACAAAGGTTGAAATCCTTCAAAACTGGATTCCTCCTCAACCTCATCTGGATGTTCAAACAGAGCTTCCGCTGTATCTGATGGGAGGGTATCAGCATAGACATTGTTATCATCACTGAGTTTGCAAATATTATCATCACTGCTGTTGGCCTCATGCACGGAATCAAATAACAGGTATGACCCGAATATAAGCCAAGTTCGAGGTTTTGGCTTATACTCGAGTATGAATGGTATGTTGTCTCTCATAGATGTGAAGCAACTGCCTCGTCATTTAGTTCAAAGAATAATTCTGTAATTTAGGAGATAGGGAGCTAGCTAGGTGGTCAAAAACATATGATCCAAGTGCCATATGTGTCAAATTCTGGCACAATATATCTCATCCCTCAAATCACTAGCAGGTGTGACTGTGGATGCTCAGATGTAGCACTGGAGGGTCCTGAGAATCACCAGGTGTAGTTATGGCGAACTACAAGTACTATTGGGAAGGCTCTGTTGGTTCCCCTTATCTCAGGGTCCAAGCAGCACCCCATCTTCATACATAGCATTGAGCCATCTGACCTAGTTGACTCAGTTTTGCAGGGAATAACCCCCAGCCCACCAGAGTACTGCTTGGGAGAAATTTCTGTAGTTTTGTGTTAGGAAATTAAAACTACCCCCAAGAGATATGAATATTTAGCTTTTAATCACGCATAATTTTTTTTTGGAAATAGATTCATTGGAGATGGGATTTGTTAAAAGAAATTGAGATCAAACGAGTAGTTGGGGCTTTAATGTAATGTAATCAGTGTCCTTATAAAAAGATGGCATGTAAAAATGTAGGCTCAGGAAGAATGACCATGATAAAAGCAGAGGTTGAAGATATGCAAATGTGAGCCATTGAATACCAGTCAGCAATCTGCACGTGTTACCAGAAATTGTAAAGAAAAATAAAAACAATGGCAATCAGGAGAAACATGGCCCTGTTAACAACTAAGTTATGGACTTCTAGAACGACAAAACAATAACTTTATTATGTTAAGCTATATATATTTTATATTTTGTTATAGTAGCTTCAGAAAATGTCAAATTTAGATATAGTTATCTTAGAATAAGTAGCGTCGAGTTAATTTGAAGCCTAGAAAACTAAAAAATCTTATCAAAATCTCCCTGTTAGTGGAGTTTAACTTGTTTGTCTCAAAGACAATGCTTTTCATCATATATAACAATGTTCCAGATCTTTACACAGTTCTCTGAATGACATTATTTGCAGTTATTATATGGTACTAAAAGTTTTTAACTCTTAGCACCTAAAACAAATAATATTTTTAATTAAGGAGTTTTTATTTATTTATTTTAATTAAATCACTATGAGATACAGAGTAAATAGCTATTGAACATTTAGTTTCAGTCATGCAATGTTCCACCTCCCTTCATTAGTCTTCATTTCCCTCTACCAATATCCCCAATTCCCTCCTTTGTCCCTAGGCCTATCTACCTCCAGCCTGTCCATATGACAGACATAAAGCAACTAATGTAAGTGATATAGATCACTTCAAAATTTTTTAAGCTATACCCAGTAGTGCTCAGGGGTTTCTCCTGGCTCTGAGCTCAGGAATTACTCTTCGCAGGGTGCAGAGGACCATATGGGATACCAAAAATCAAACCCAAGTCTGCCAAGTGCAAGGAAAGCATGCTACAGGGTATACCATCATGCTGACCCTTCATTTAAATTTTTAAACAGGAAAATAAAAAACTTCTTATTAATAATAACTACATGATCATGAGACTGAATTACACTGATTACTGAATTTTATTGTCTTTTCTGCAGATGTCACTCTAAAAATGCCTTCAAAGAACTTTCAATCAGAAAAAAAAATATATATAGCATATATATACATATATGTGTTAAATTGTGGGTAAAAAATGCACAGTGCTCTAGTATTTTGGGGCCAGAGAATAGAACATGGTTTAAGGTGTTTGCTTTGCACATAGCCAAGCCCAGTTGATCCCCAGCATTGTATATGGCCCCTTGAACACTGTTCTAGAGGCAAGTAGAGAGTGATCCAAAGAGACCTGCTGCACAAGACTAAGAAAGAATCTTTTTTTTTTTTTTTTGGTTTTTGGGTCACACCCGGCAGTGCTCAGGGGTTACTCCTGGCTCCACGCTCAGAAGCTGCTCCTGGCAGGCACGGGGGACCATATGGGGCACCGGGATTTGAACCGATGACCTTCCGCATGAAAGGCAAACGCCCTACCTCCATGCTATGTCCTGGGCCCAAGAAAGAATCATTTTAAAGTAATAAAGTAAACTGGACACTCTCTAAGAAAGGAGAATAAAAGTTAAAATTATGGAGGGAAAAAAAATCAAGAAGTTCATGTATCATGATCATAGGAACTGGAGTGTGTTTCAGGGAGAAATAATAGACTAATATGGAAAAAGCCAAATAATGTCCAAACATTGGTTGTGGAAATGTTGCACTGGTGAAGGGGGGTATTCTTTGTATGACTAAAACCCAACTGTAATCATGGTGTTTAAATAAAAATATTCTAAAACAAAATACTGCCCAGAGAGAACACACACACACACACACACACACACACACACACACACACACACACACACACACACACACACACACAGTTTCTTTCTTGTTTTGTGGGCCACATCAGGCAGTGTTCAAGGTTGGTCCTGGCCCATCACTCAGTCCTGGCTCTGTACTCAGGAATTACTCCTGGTAGTGCTTTGGGGACCATGTGGGATGTCATATGTCAAACTATCTCTCTGGCCTTGATCCTAAATTATTTATGTCAGTTTCATTGCTAATAATGTTCATCTATTTGGAGAATATAGAATGATTCTGATTTTTTTTTTTTTGGTTTTTTGGGTCACACCCGGCAGTGCTCAGGGGTTACTCCTGGCTCCATGCTCAGAAATTGCTCCTGGCAGGCACGGGGGACCATATGGGGCACCGGGATTCGAACCGATGACCTTTTGCATGAAAGGCAAACGCCTTACCTCCATGCTATCTCCCGGGCCCCATGATTTTGATTTTTAAGGTTGAATACGCTCTGTTGTAGAATAAAATAACTTTCATTTTAAAAAAGGAAACCTAAAATATAAAATTAGAAATAATTTAATATTTTTAAAGTAAAGATCAGTTTTCTTGGAACTGTTTTATTATCAGATTTGTTCAGAAAGAAAAAAACTATGCTTTTCAGGGTTATTTTCTAATCATCTACTGAAACAGTGTTCTAATTTATGCAAACCAAATTCTCATCCCCAAACTCCCTCAAGACTGTGGCATATCCGTGACTGCTAAACAAAAGCTTTTCTCTTAAAGTCACTTAACTTCCTTTGGTTTTATTGTAAAGCAAAGGGATTTGTCACATTCTGGGTTTTGTTTAGTTTGTGAAGCTTGAAGCAAAAGATTAGGCACTTTTGAAGATCAGCCTTAGATATGCTCAATTTGCTTTTGAGCCCATATTTTTCTTATAAAAGCAAAGACAATTAACTAAGTGATTTGCTTTGCATGACCAAGTCGGTTTTGACTTTCTCCATTTTTCCTCCTTCAGGAAAAGCAAACATAAAGTAACCATGTAAATTAAAAAGTTAGATCGCTTAATGGTAGTGGTATCTGTAGACATTTTCTGATGTTTAACACTAGAGATACTTCTAAATTATCTTTTTTTGGGGGGTTAACACCCTGTGATGCTCAGGGATTACTCCTAGTTCTGTGCTCAGAAGTTGCTCCTGGCAGTCTCTGGGACCATTCGGATGTCAGAATTCAAACCAGGGTCAGTCCTGTGTTGACTGCATGTAAGGCGAATGCCCCACTGCACTGCGATTGCTCTGGCCCCTAAAAGATACTTTCAGATGATGCCAAATTATCCTTAGTAATCCAGAGTCATTGCGATTTTGTTTAGAAATAAATTAACTTAGTTACAACTATTTATAAACTACCTGGGATATCTTTTAGTATTATTACTGTTTGATAAGACATCAATCTAACGGTTCATTAAAAACCAATTGCCATGGAGAAAAGAAATGCTAAATTTATACCTTAAAGAATAAAGATCTCCAAAAGTTAATAAAAAAACATCATTTAATTAGTTTTTTTGGCAGCTCACTAAAGTCCAAGGGAAATGCGAGGACTAAAAGAAAAATTCTGCTTGCATAAGGAAATTTCCCTCTTGGAAACTTAACATTTTAGTAATTTGGGACAATTATTAGTTTAGAACCTAATGCCATGTCATCATTAATGTAGTTATATTTTATAGCACACCTTAAAATTTCTAAGTACCATACCATTTTTCTACATGTACAAAAATTTATATACATATATGTAATATATACTTATAATGTATGATTTATATATACATTTATCTAGATTTATTACTCCATGTAGATACAAATGTAAATTAGGGCACACATACTGGAAAAAAAGTTTCCAGAAAATAGAAAAGAGCATTATCTTAATATATCAAGTGATAGTCCTCATGCATGGTACTTAATAACTACTTGAAAAGAGTTTAAAGAGTTTATTGAATGAATGAATTATAACATCAAATTCATTTGTGTTATTATCTGGTATTATGGTAGAAATAAAATAGGCATTGCAATCAATTATCTATTATCTCTAGGAAAGTAACAAAGAGCAGTTTCAATATAAATCGTAAGTACAGTCAAGAATATGATTCTAAAGGTAGGTACTAATAATAAGATTCTCCTTCAATAAGATATTCCTTCCCAACTAGACTGTGATCTTAAAAATATATTTTGAAGGCCATCAGTAGAGTTGCCACTAAACGGTCTCATTTGAGAACATTTTCAAGCATACAATGTCTCAACATTCAAAGTGGTACAAGTTATTCTGCTGTAGTACCAGCCTGTGAATATTTAAAAAGGGGGGAGATAGTACAGTGGATCTAGTACTTGCCTTAAATGTAGTTTACACGGTTCAATCCCTGGCATCTCATATGCTCCTTCAAGTATGGTCAGTCGTGTTTTCTGAGAGCAGAGCTTGGTGTGACCCAAAAACTTATGAGAAAAATTTAAAAAAAGAGGTCGGAGAGATAGCTCAGCGATAAGGCATTTGCCTTGCATGTGACCGACCCAGGACAGACCCGGTTCAATTCCAGGCATCCCATATGGTCCCCTGAGCTTGCCAGGAGGGATTTCTGAGCACAGAGCCAGAAATAACCCCTGAGGATCTCTGGGTGTGACCCAAAGCCAATTAATAAATAAACCAATAAATAAATAAACTGCAAAACAAAAAAGAGAGAGAGAAATTTAAAAGAATCCAGAGTGGAAGGTTAGTATGCAAGAGCCCAAGATTGTATTTCTCAACTGCAAGGTCCCCTGAGTACCACAGGGGATGGCTTTTGAGCACTATTCTACGAGCAACCCTAAAACCTCCCACCCCTTTTAAAAATCACTACTTTAAAAAAATTATGGTTTCTAATAACACAAAGAGGCAGATTATTGCCTTCTACTTTGCAATTTTAGAAATGATCAAAAAACAAGTAATCTGAGAAAAAGTTACCAGTAGACAGTATGTAGTCCATTCAAGACCAGGCTTTTGTCTCCCTCAGTGTGAGATCAGAGTCACTGAACACATTTCCTTGGTTGGTGGGAAGTGTGTACAGGAAGTTCAAGATTGGCAGCCTGCATGAATTCCCACATGGCTCAAATGCTAATGTTCTGCTCCCCTCAACCATTTGATCTGTGTGACCTGGGGTTGATCTCTATCACTGGATTTTCAGCTGGAGGTGCAGGTACTTTCTTTGCAGAAAAAAAGAAAGGTCAGTCCCAACTCCCAACCTCCATTGACGATCCAGGTCTTTTGTCCTTTTTTATAGAAAAGAATTTCAGTATATGTATAGTAGAGTAGAGGGAAAATGATTTACTAAGGAAGGAAATTAGTTCTAGGGAAGACATGGGGATGGATAGATA
>PVKC010014356.1:0-22220 GCA_004027635.1 Crocidura indochinensis | reverse complement strand
TCTCTCTCTCTCTCTCTCTCTCTCTCTCTCTCTCTCTCTCTCTCTCTCTCTTTCTCTCGGCCAAGGACACATTTCTATTTCCTTTCGGTCTTACCTAAAGCCTGCCATTTCGCAAATGCATTTTTATGATGAGCCTAACAAGTGTTCCCAGGATTATGAACATTATTGTGGGCTCTTTCTATCGCCCCAGAAGCAGTTCAAATGCTACTGGAATTTTGTTGCTAATGAAACCAAAACAGAACCTGAAGGAGGAACCTAGAGTTGCTCAAATCAAGATTTATTATTTCTAAGCATGAAATCTCTTTCAGTCTAAACTTATTTGACAGGTAGTATAGAGGAAGGAGTTTCTTATTTGATGAGTTCAAAAGGCCCGATTTACCAATGTTTAAAAAAAATTCAGCAAATCAGATAACAAAGAAAATGTTTCTCTTTTATGATGGCTTGTCCTCTCCTCCCCTAATCCAAATGCTTACACATACCAAAAAGCTATACTGTAGAGTGGTTCTGTTTTGTCTATAAAGCATCTAATTATACAAAGTATCTTGCATATAGAAGCGATTTAACTATTAAAAATGAAGGGAGTAGGGAAATGTTTAATATGATTCAGGGGTAGTTACCTCTTTCCTTAAATCTGATATGAAAACATAACATTATTCATTGTCCCACAGAGTATTTTGCTCCCGTTCAAATTTGAAGTAAAGTAAGATAATTGCATTAAGCATAAGATAGTATGGTATTGGGAATGGCATGTTCTAATATCTCGACTCACTGCACTGACAGTACTTCTGAGCTCCTTCTCTGAAAGATTATGACATGGATCTATTATCTTATGGCAGCCAGAGGTCAGTCACCCCAAGACAAACGCGGAGCTAGCGCTTTGGGGAGGGGGGTGGGTGGCTGAAACCGGTGTGATTCTCAAGATTCGATCAGAACCACCGTGTGCCAGAACCATCAAACCAAACGCCTACGCACTCGGAGACATAAATAGAAAATTAGATATTAAAAATGCATTTCCCTTATAAATGGTTTGATGGCAACTGCTCCTCAGTCATCTCCCCCTCCCAAACCTTCCTAGGGTACACAGATCATATACTAATTAAAACGTCTAGGAAACTAGCTCGGGCATCTCCGGAACGCAACATTTATTTTACAACTTCCAGAGAGGGAAAAAAAAAAAAAAAAGAGTGTGAGAAATGCCGTGCAACGACGCTAGGCTATTGAAGTCGCTTTTACTCGTGAAGGATTAAGGCAGCAGCACAGGAAATAGCATAAAAAGTTTTTTCTTGGGGGGAGGGATGGGAGGGGAGGGGCACGATTTGCTTTTACATAAGAAAAAAAAATCTCAACTTATTTTTTCTTCTTTGACCAAAAATGACTTCGAGGTCTCGAGAAGGCGGATTTTAACCTGGGGGGGGGTGGGGGGAGCCGCCTCCAACTCACGTTCTCGGCAGCACATTCAGAACCCCCCCCTAGCCTCGCAGGCCTCGGCACAAAAATTAGTGGCCTGGGCGCTTTCCAGGGTGGATCCCCGAGGGGAGCTTCTCCGTCTCTGCAACCCGACCGGATCGCAGCGATCCCGGGCTAGAGAGGCTCGGCTCAACTCGGAGGTCCCCAAAAGACCGCAAACAGGGTGTCCTCGGGGCTTTGGGGGACTTCGTCCGTGGTGCCAAACCTGGCTTGCTTTTTCCCCACCAGCGCCTGGCATCTATCTATCCGCAAAGAGGCGGCACCGGAGCCGCCGAACCGAGTCCTCCCTTAAGTCCCCCAATATCCACACTTCACTCCGCACCCGCAGGCGGGCCCCGCTCTCCCCTCTCCGCAGGACTCCGAGCGAGAGGCACCGGCCGGGCGCAAGCCACCCCGGGTTCGCCTGTCGCTACTGCAGCCAGTCCCCTTAGAGAACCTCGGCAAGCTTCTCTAGGGGTGCACAGGCAAGCGCGCCACAGAACTTGGCTTTTCCAACTCGCAACTTCTCTTCTCTTTTCGGGCCGGGTTTCTTAAGCTTCGAGCCGGGCCCGGCACCCACCTTCCGAACCGGCCCGTGCGCTCTGAGTGAGTCCCGGTTTGGAGACAGAAGACGCCGCCACGCATCTCCTTCCTACCCGTACCCGGAGAGCCCCCCGTGTGTGTTTGAGTGTGCGTGTGTGTGTGTGTGCAGGAATAGTGGTGCGCCCACTCGAGAAAGCGCGTCCCGCGTGGGCCCTATGGGCGCTTGGACGTCCCAGGCGCCAGGCCGCCCAAGCGAGCCAAGCTTTGCGCGCGGGGAGTGCGCCAGGCCCCGGGGCGCAGAGCCGGGCCTGGGTGACAGCGCCAGGCGCGCGCCGCTGCGGCCCGGCCCGGCCCGGTTCGGCTTCCCGGAGCGGGCCTGGTGGAGGGGACAGCGGCCCTAGCACCCCGGTTTCCTCCTGATTCCCACCGCGCCCCCCCAAAAGTGCGGAGACTCTCGGCAAACTTTTGGCCCGCAGCCCCCGTTGGCCCCGCGCGCGCGCCCCGCCAGCTCCGGGACCGGGCCGGTTGCGCCGCGATCGCCCCCCACGGGAGGTGGCAGAACCCTTGGGGGGCGCGGCGGGGACCCGCGGACGTGCGCTCGGGCAGGCGCGCCCTCCCGCCCGCCCCCCTGCGCCGCCCCCGCCCCCCTCTCGGCGCCGCGGGACCCCCCCACGCTCACCTTTCATCGCTGCGATCACAAAATACATCATTCAAGCCGCGGTGCTCTCGGAGAGCGCAGGGAGAGCCGCGGTCCGACCCCGGAGCCCCCGCGCCGCCGCCCGAGCCACAGCAGCAGCTGCCGCAGCTGCCCGCCCGCCGAGAGCCATCCCGAGCCATAAGAGGCTCCATGTGACCGGCTGACATCACGGCCGCCGCTCTGTTTACACCGCGCCCTGCTTCCCCCGGCGGGCGGGCGGGCGGGCGGTGCAAGGCGGGCGGGGGCGGGCGCGCCCCACAGCCGCGCCCCGAACCCCGGAGCCCCGCCCCGGCCCGCGGGCAGGTGAGTGCGGTGCTGCCCGGCCTTGGGATCTCGGACCCTTGGCCCCCTTGCCTTGGCTCTGAGTCCCTGGCTTTTCTTTTCCCCAAGCAAGCTCTGCATCCCGGCCTGCCTCCTTCTGGGTTTCTCCTGCGCTCCTGGTCCTTCAGTCCTGTACCAGGCCCTTACTCAGCCCAGCCATCAGCTCTGGTTCCCCTTCAGTGGCGAAGGCACCTGTCCGGCATCCCCAGCACCCAGGACGACCCTTTCTCCCTAGCGTGCAGCTACTAGTCCAAAACTCCATGGTTCTTTCTTTCTTGGACCCTCGAGGTGTCACCGATGTTCTGGTTTTGTGTCTGGAAAGCAGGGGCCCTGGACGCAAGGAATGGGCTTGGGGGCACATTCACCTTCATGTACCACTCCTCCCCCCCAAACCCCGAGGAGCCTCCCATGGCTCTCCCGGAGACCAGGAATCGCACCCCGAGTTGCAGACTCTGTCACCCCGACTTCGAAGCCTTTGCTAGGTCTGCACTTCGCTGCCCAAGGACCCTGGGGAAAGAGTAGGGAATCTTGGCGTCCTGGCGTGGACTCTGGCTGTCTGATGACTTATATGAGCCCCTAAATGAAAGAATTCTTTTCTTCCCCGCCCCCACCCCCCACTCTCTTCCAGTTGCCTATGGTACTCCAGTTTTCACATCTGAAAAACTGAGTCCTTTCATTTGTGGGTATTTTGAACCGGAAAGAATAAAACAACAAACAAACAAACAAACAAAAACAAGAAAAGACCCAGAAAGGCCAACTCTGAATCTTAACCCACCACTGACAATTTCCTTCCAACTTTGAAGCTTAATTCCTTTGACTTCACGTATACTTAAATTAGGGCATTATTATCAGACTATTATTTTTTAGCTAAGAATTTAGGATATACCCAGGGCCTGAATTATGGAAAAATAAAAGATTTGCAGTGTGTTAAGAATAGTATTGAGTACTGAGAACAGTGATGAGAATAGCAGGAAAAAATCTTTCTCAAAAGCCATTTATAAATATTTTCTAACGTTTCATCATACCACTTTAATTTTCTGATCTTCTGCGTTTTCATTTCCAGCTTAAAAATCCTATGTGTTTATTATTCCGATCATGATGATAGCATGGGGAGCATTTTCCCACATATAACTTAGTTGTCATTACTCCTGAGTTAGGCCATAAATAAAAACAGATCAACAGTACGGAAGAAAAGTAGAATTCATACTCTCCTCACTCACCCAGCATGAACAAGGCAAAATCCACACAGAACTTGGAATGAGGTTAAGAAAATTCATCATACCTTAACCCAAACCATAGCTTTCTACATGTTTTCTTTCAGCTAACATCCCCCAAGAGCTTTTCTCCCTTATTCTTCTCCCCCCATACACAATTAAACAACGAAAACAAGAATGGAAAGGACACAAATGCAAAGTCAAGACCTACCCATGTTAATTCAGCTGTCCAGCCATAGCGAAGTGGACACGGGTTTCAGAGGCATCAGCCATACCCACTGTGATGTTTACAATTATGAAATGAAATCACACCACATTCCCATGGTGCAATTGCCTCTCGCAGTGAGGCAACACCCCTCACCTACACCGCCACCATCACTACATTTTGATTCTTGATTTCCATTTACTGCTCATCAACAAAAACAGGTGAGACCAGGTTATCCATGAGCAGGTCCCAGGTACAGTGTGCTGTCCTTGGTACTATTCAAGGAAAGCTGGGAGACAGCATTTCAGAGGCCTGTGCTTCCCACATTGCTGTCAATGGATTCAGACATGTACAATACTATAAATGTACGGTGCACGCTGCTTTGGAAAATAACTGTTTGGAAATATCTGTCAGGTATCCTACTCCAAGGTAAACAGTCTTACAGGCCTAGTAATCAGTACTTATTTCCTCACCATTTCAAATGAAATCCATAATCAGTAATATGACGCGTGCTCCTGCAGTTACAAGGAGTAGAATCGTTCATCCCGGAGACACGTCCCCAATAGAAAGAAATATAATCTCATAATACTTGAATTATTTACACATTTATTCAACAAAGACATTTCTAGGATAATGTAATACTGACCTTGCCCTTTAGAAATGTATTTCATTCGCATCCTACAACTAATGAGCAACAGAATTTCAGATATTAAGTCTTAACCTTCCTCAGTGGCTCGATGTTATTTGTAATACATGCCTCTATTCACTGCCTTCCACTTTTAACCCAGGTCATAATATTGTTCTTTATATTAACACAAAGCCCTCATTAAAGCTTGAAAGTAAAAATGAGAGACTGTTATTTTTTAAGAAGCCCTTTGAAATACAAATTTTCCATTAAATTCGAAGTCCCCAGCCACATAGGAATGAAAAGATTCAGATCTTTCAAAATTATCAGATCGGAGGCATGAGTGTGATGGACATTTATTTCAGTGAAACTTCCACCAACTATATATTAAAATGTAGGATTATTCTTTGTGTTATTTTAAATAAATTCTCATGAATAAGGAGGGCGGGGACAATGTTGACTAGTATGCTTTTTGAATTTTCATGTTTTATCAAGTATTAAGAAAACAGAAGAAGAGAATATTGTGTACATAAAGACAATTAAATATTATGGGATCTTTTTTGACAACCAGTGGTGCTCAGGGCTTACTCCTGACTCTGTTCAGGGATCACTTCTGGTGGAAATCTGGGAACTATAGTGTTACTGGGATCAAACCCAGGTTGGCCACATATGTGCAAGGCAAGTACCTTATACAGTAAATTATCTCTCTGGCTTTAACATGGGAATTCTCGACCACAAAGGGGTTGCTTTTTGACTCCATTGTCTGTAGTGCCTAATTTCAGGAAAAGAAGAGATGCTGAATACTAAAGATTACTGAGTTGACCACTTCTATAAACTGGCATGACTCCTTTAGGTTTCACATGGATAGCTCACTGGTCAGGAAGTGGGCCTGAATGGTGCACAATATCCAGGAAAAAAGTCTGCAGGGGCAAGACCTTTGAAGAAGTATAATTCATAAATGGGTACTGAGTCCCCCATAGTTAGAGGTTAACTAAAAATGACAATTGACTTCAGGATGGTAGACTTAATTTTCCATCATGCAAGATCTACTCTGATAGTATACTACTCTGAATTCCACACACATATCGTGCTACTGGAGAGAGTGGTCAACCAACAGATCCACAAATGGCCCCTTGCATGATAAGTTTCAGCTTGCTGGTTCTTGAGAGAGAAAGAAAAAAAGAGAGAGAGAGAGCAATTGCTTCTGTAGTCCTGTCTCACCTGTGCTCTGAAACTCTCTCTCTAGTGTGTGGCAGCCCACTAATTCAATTAATTTCTTTCTAGCTGAACAAGAAAGGGATCAGTGAAAGGTTAATGTGGTCCTGGATAGCTTGATTCTATGGAGTTCTTTGCCACTACCACAGTGTAATCAGAAGGACATGCTCATTCTAGCTGACAGAGAGCCAGGGATCTGCTTGCCTGCACACAAAACCGAGTTAGACAGACCCAGAGAGTCTAAGCTATAAAGAAGGCACAGATTACTTAGGATGATCATAGTACTGCTTGATTTTGAGTCTGAATGACCAATGTCTTATAGAGGAACATTTACAAATAAAAAAAAAACTTGACAAGCACAGAAAGCAAAGATGATATGGAGGCCCTTATTTACGAGCCTTATGGTGGAGGAGGTGAACAGATTGATACCATTTGTAAATCTTGTCTATTATTTTAAAACACATATATGATTATATGTTCACAGGCACACACATATACAGGACATGTGAAATATAGTGAGATAAACTTGTTTGACAATGAGACATCTTCAATTGTACATGCTCACAGATCTTTTACATAAGCAACCACAATGACCAAATACCCAAATGTGCCTGGAGAGTACTTGGAATAGAATAAGACAGAAGTACTGATCTTAAGAAGTTCACAGCACAACTGCCCTTGGCAGAAAGGAATCAGCTCTGTGAGTCTGGGGAGTGATCTAGTGTTTGGCTGCTCGGTGAAAAGATGTCTACACAGCGCTTTGCCCTTCATAATTGATAGATGGCTACAAATCATTAGCATGGTGATTAGGATAATGGGATGTTGGAGGTGAAAGATTTTGACTCCATTGAGTCAATAGTAAAGGGATTCTGGGATTTCTGGAACTACATATCTCATCCATCTATTAGGAAATCCAAGAAATGACAGATGTGTTGAAACCATCACAATGAGGGAAGGGGTCAAGTTCACAGGCGTACATGGCAGAGCAAATTGCACAGTACAGGTAGTAAGAACAGGTAGTCAGTGTCTCACTATGGAATCACCTGCCAGGGCAAAGAAAGGGACTGTGAGAGGCCAAAGAAACCGTAACTTCTGACGTTCTTTGCTGTGTCTCTCCTCCTAGAGCTGGCAGTAGAAAAAAGCACGACAAAAATGAGTTTTTTTCAATTGTTGTTCAAGGAATATGAAAAATTAGAAGCAAATTTAGAACCCGAGTTTAGGATTCCAGTTTCTCGTCTCATTTGCTCTTGCCTTTCATAAGACCCAGCAAGTCTTTGCATCACTCTACTCTAAATCTGAGGCTCCTCACCTACAGACCAAAAGAATAAAAACAGACCTCCAAGCACTCCTGCATCTCATTTACTTACAATGTCCTATCAGGATCACGCCCCATCTACTCCCAGGATTCCATTCTCTCTGCTGCTCTGGGTCATCACACCTTTTCAAAAGCCACTTCGTTGAACTCTATGGTATGGACACAGGCGCTTCAATGTTAGTTAAAGCTGGACGTCAAACCAACCTTTTTCCCACTCACTAGGTGACTGCACTTGAGCAAACCTCTGTTTCCTCATCTGTGAAATAGGGATAGCAGTGCCTGGGAAGGTTATTGAGATATGAAATGCAGTGATATAAAGATAGACCAAGGTTGGGGGCCAGAGCGCGGCGTGGAGTGGTAAGGTGTCTACCTTGCCTGTGCTAGCTTAGGACGGACCTCGGTTTGATCCGTCAGTATCCCATATGTTCCCCCAAGCCAGGAGCAATTTCTGAGTGCATAGCCAGGAGTAACCCCTGAGCATCACCAGGTGTGCCCCAAAAAACAAAAGACAAAAAAAAAAAAGATAGACTAAGGTGCATATAAGAGTTTTACATAGAAAACACCTTTTCATCACTTTTCTGGCCTCTATGTTTTTATACCTACAGTGTCTGTACTTGACATATCTTAGTAAATATAGGTTTAAATGAGCATTAATAGGCAATTTTGTTAATTGTTGAATAATTTTAAAATGTTCACAAATGGAAAACAAACCATTACAATTAACCATTGGCTAATGATTGGGTCTACAAAGATGAATCCAAATGGAAGCATTTCTTGGACAAAAGAATCTCATTGATCCAGCAGACAATTTTGTGGGTCTTATATTCTATATGAGGAATTTTCTCATTCTGTGAGCAATGATAAGATATGCGCCTTTCACTGGACTAGAACACCGGAAGGGTAAGGCCTCAGTGCTTCCCTCAAGGAACTCTCAATCTAGTGTGAAATGAATGCAATACTCTCTGTGACAGCATCCAAGTGACATGATTTCTAAGGTGTCTGAAACAAAAGGGCAATCTAAGCCAAGTGTAAGAAAGGTACATTGTGCAGAGTTAAGCTAAGTTTTAGGAAAACCCTTTATGGAGGGTTTTTTTACACTTACAATGTATATTCCTGAAGGACATATTAAATATGGTGGCAAGAAAGGAATTTAAGGCATCCTGTAGAAAAGATAGAACATAGGACAACTCATAATGGAAAATGCACTTCACCCCTAAAAATCAACTCTCACAGAAGGCGCATAGTAAGTTGCATTGCGTACATTAGACAAGGAGAGGTGAAAACCTGAAATATGGGTTGTAGTGATTTCTTCTCGGTTCCCTCTGAGTGCCTAGTACAGAGTATTGCAAACTATAGACACCAGAGAAAGAGTTTTGGGAAATGAATGGAAAGCACAAGAAGGGAATTGTGTTTTAGAAAATCAATCTCTTTATAGCTTGCCTATTTCACAGTCTTATTGTAAGGATTAATAGCCGGTTTGATAGTCATAAAGTTAAATTACACTTAATAAAACACAGAGCAAAAGAGTTCCACCTTACAGCACACCCAGGAAGAATAAAACTGGAAATATGTGTTATTTCATCAGAGTAAAAGCTAAGCAGAGCATTTTAGGATGAACGAGATAAATTGAATATTATTTGATTTTGTATCATCATCCATTTCAGTTCTGTAAATTATCAGAGACAGTTCTATTAATATAGATGCGGTATATGTAGGCCATCTTTTATTTTTTTAGGACTCTCTTAAAAAGATATTTTCAGATAATGAAGAAAGAATAAGCAGTTACAGATGATTTTCTTATTTCTGTCATGCAGTTCTAAGGGGCTACAGAGTAATGTGGGCAAAACTAGGAAACTCAAGGCTTGTAGGGAGTGAGGGGCTTTCTGGGAGGTACGGCTGGCATTATTTTCTTCTTGCCAAAGGAAAACTTGCTTGTGTTCAGTCAAGCAAAATAATCAATTATTCTGCATTATGAAACACTCATTTTATAACTATTGACATTTCAGACAATTGTGCCGCATATCAATAAAGATTCTGAGGCTCACATTTAGGTTCCAGCTTTGAGGAAGAGATTCATTGAGCTGATAGTGTCTGATCAGAAGTCTATTCTCTGTTCACAGAAATACTCCTATTATTTACAGATCAACCTGCACTGAAAAAACACACTCTGAGTCCTAAAACAAGAAGAGATGTGGATAAGCTTTTCTGTGTTAGTTAAATTTTCCAAAATGTAAGGTTTTAAATTTTCCTAAATTGATTACAATCCCACTTCAACTTAATCAATATTTTTTCTTGCACTACAAACTACTCATTCATTTTATAAAGTAGAGGTAGATTATGTCAGGCATACCATTTACAGTTCCCAAAATTCACATTTGATTTTGAACATTCACTTGAATCTAGCATCCCAAAAGATAATTTTCCAAAATCAGAATGACTTTTCTATAATTATGCAACTGCTTCTATTTTTTTGCCTCTTGGTAAACAATTCCTCATAATTTAACTGTACCACACACTTCCTTAATACTCTAAAAGATACCTCACCAAGAATTCTTTCTACAACGAAAGAAACTGGACACAGAGAAATGTAGCAACTCATCCAAGAGCACAAAGGACAGGAAGTGGCAAGACTAGAACAATGTATATAAAATGGGAATCTAGGGTAGGATTACCAAAACAAAAATTCTGTTAATTTTTCCATGAGCTGAGTATTACTTGGTATTTTAAAAATGGTGAAGGGAATTCCTCAGGAATCGAAAATTATTGCTCTAATGAAATGAAGGCATGTATGCAAGAAATTCTTTTCTCTCCAACTCCTGTAATTGAGTGGGGTTGGCATGCTTCATTATGAATTATTGCACAATTTAGTAAATTATGTAATTACTTACTAATGAAGAAACATATACAGTTGTAATTATCCTGTTGAAAACAATGTTGCCATTCATATATTTAAGAAACACATTAAAGCACTTAAGAGGAATTTTCCCCTTTTTTGGAATAATTGAAAACTCTAAGTATTGATTACAGAAAGTTAGGTTGGCCAAGAAATTATAGACTATAAAAATAATTGCTGAAATTTCTAAGAGTCCCCATGTTAAAAAAAACTCTTACAAATGCAAAACATAATTTCATTGTTCAAAATAGTCTATAGGCAAAATGTGCAAACAGATATTTACTACTATTGTTTTCCCAAATTATAGTATTGTTGCTCATTTGGCAATTTTGACAACATTATATGATACAGCACTTCCTTCACCTATTTGGTCCCCTAATTTTGATAATATAATAATCTTAAGCAGAGCCATTTAATTTACAATGCACTTTGAACACATTTTTCAATACGTAAGTGATTAGATTCCTACTTGACCTTGTTATTTATACCTATATACATAGTACATCCAGAGCCTGAGATGTTTTGATAACATCTCTTAAGTGTGATATAAAATAACATTTAAGAGGTTATAATGCAAGGGAGATAGAATGGCTTGTTTGTGTTAGCTATTGGTGCACATTATTGAGAAAATCTTGACTATTTTAGAATGATACAGGGCAGTAATGACAGCAGGAAACCCATTTGTAAATGACTCCAATGATTGAGTAAAAATGGAAAATAATTATTAATATTGGAAGGTATTCAGAGAGAAAATATGCCAGCTCTAGCTGCTTCTAAGAATCAGCAGCAGAAGCATCGTGTCGGATACTAGACTATCACTAAATAAGCATGTAGAAGCAAGGTAAGCTATCTTATGTGTGCTCTCTTGTCTTTGTATTCTCTATTAACCCAGGTCAAAATGTCACTGAGCCGTTCAATTTAAGTGCAAGAAAAAGTTTATATTTCTTGTGAATAATGAATACATTAGACAGAGTTTTCAGATTTCTCCATGTATCAAAAAATAACAACAAAAATGGCTTTCTATAAACAGGTAATAATGATATGACACTTAAGCATTAAAAGATAATGAAAAATATTTTTATATCTTCACAGCAACATATACTATTCAGCTTAGAATGTAACATTGCTTATTTATACGCAATGTTTTATCAATGAAACTATGGTAAAACTCTTGCTGTTGCAATGGTATTTTTTGTATTACAATGGCAAATTAAAATAAATTTTGATTCATCCTTTGGATCTGTTTTTTAATCTATTATTAAAATATAACTAACATAGGGTTAAAATCACTCCTTTTGGTAAACATGTTTTAAAGTTTTGGTAATAGAATTTAACTTCACAGCCACCAACACAAACAAGATATGGGATAACTTTACATATTTTTTCAAAGCATCTTGTGGTCTTCTGAAGCCAACTTGTTGCTTTCTCCAAACCCTGGAAATTGCAGGTCTTTTTTCTATTTCTCTCATTTGTCTTTAAATAATATCATTTAGATGGAATGATGTATTATGGGACCCTTTGTCTCTGATTCCTTTCACTTTGTATATCGTATATACTCAAGTTTAATTCGATCCAAGTATAATCCTACCCCATTAATTTTACCCTAAAAACTGGGAAAACTTAGTGACTCAAGTATAAGCCAAGGTGGAAAATGCAGCAGCCACTAGTAAATTTCAAAAATAAAAATATATACCCAAAACAATTACAATAATTGAGGAATCAGTAGGTTAAATGTTTTTCAATATTTATTGCCAAAGAAAAACTGTAAACTAGCAACAATAACTTTAAAACTTCAAATAAAGTTCAGAAAACCGTAGCTGAACAGGTAATCAAGCTAAATCACAAAGGTTAAAATCCTTCAAAACTGAACTTTTTCCTCCTCCTCCTCATTTGTATGTCCAAACAGAGAGCTTCAGCTGTATCTGATGGGAGGATATCAGCATGGACATTGTCATCATCACTGAGTTCATCATTATTACTGCTGTTGTTCTCTTACAAAGCGCAGAATACTGTGGGTTAAATAGTTCAGTGGCATCCATTTCAGTTCAGCTGCCTACCTCTTCAGCTCAAAATAACCTGTTTGACCAGATAGAAGCCGATTCGGCACAAATTTTGTGCCGAAAAATTAGGCTTATGCTCGAGTATATAAGTATATATTGCATGTTGTTGAGAAGATCAATGACTTGTTACTGCCTATTGTTAAATTATATTCCATCCTACATTTTTGGGGGGAGCCCTAACCAGAGGTGCTCAGTGTCTACTCCTATGTCTGTGCCCAGGAATTACTCCTGGCGGTGGTTATGCCACATAACTATATAGAACCTATGTGGTTCTAGGGAGTTGAACTCATGTTTCTCACTAGCAAAGCAAGCATATTAAGTAATGAATTATTTCTCTGCTCCCTCATTCCACAATTTATTGTTCCCCAATAGAAAGACATTGATGTTGTTTTTTTTCTCATATTTTTAAAACAATTGCAAATAAAGTTGTTGTGAGCATTTATTCTCTGTGTGAATATTCATTTTTGTTTTACTTGGATAAATACCTAGAAATGGGACTGCTAGGATATGCAATAATGTTTATTAAAAATGCCAAATTATTTTTAGAATGACTGTGCCATTTACATTCCTGTTTTGATGTATGCATTTTAGTAGCACCATATTTTAATCTGCATGTGGTGCTATCAATATTTTTCTGTTACCGATTCCTGTGATTTGAGGGAGTTATGTTCCATAAAGTCACTAGGAGTGAATGAAGTCATTGACTCTATGGGAAATACAGGGCCAAACTCTAGTTAGTGTGCACTTGTAACACTTTTGTCAATTTATCTATTCATGAACTGTTGTTTATGTCTTTCCGTTTACAAACATGTGCTATTTAACTATAGATGCATTCACTTTGAACTCAAAGCTAACAGTGCTAAATAAAGTTTATTTCGTGTGTATTCTTTCTCTAAGTTACAACACAGTCTTCCTGTATATAAAAGCACTCACCAATACTGAAGCACTATGCTCTGGAGCCATGTCATATAGCCAGGTGACCAGCACAAAGAAAAGGATTAGGAAGTGGCACTGAATAGATTGTGCAAGGGATGCTGGTTTCTGGTATGACTACAAGAAGAAGAAAAGCACACAGACCTCAGCAATGTACCACAGTGCATACATGTCTAAGGATAGTTGTCTGTATTTTTATATTTTTAAATAGAAATAATTGAGATATAAATTAGCAAATAAAGAATATGCCATTAGTAAGAATCATTTTTCCTATATACGTGTTTCTTCTCATTCTCTCCCCATAGGTTCCATTTGAAAGTTATTGGCATCCAGGGCATTTAGCTCACACACAGGCTAGGCAGCATAAGCACTGTGATTTTAATGCATGCTTGCTTCTTCTCTTTCTCTAAACTTGATTGTTCATATTTAATAAAGATCATTCACTTTTCTTTCTTCTTCTCTGAACTCTACATTTGAAAAAGCAAATAATTGATTCATTTTACTCATCTTTCAATCTCTTGGAATATTAGGGTTAGGAAGTGGCTGCCATATACTGACTCCAAGATAAAGTTTTTGGTTGGTTTGTTTTTGGGACTATACCAGGTGGTATTCAGGGCTGATTCCTGGCTTGATGCTGAGAAATTGCTTCTGGTGGTAACTCCAGAGACCATATGTGGTAGTGGAGATGAAACCCAGGTCAACCATATGTCAACCACCCTATCCACTGTCCTATTGCTATGGCCCTGGTAAATATTTTTTGACTACAGGAATGCTTCCTCAGGAAGCAGCCAACTATCTAGGGATATTTGACTTCCCAACCACTTGCAATACTTAGTGACTGTTTGACTAGTAATATTATTTATATTTGCAGTCTCTCCTGTAAAACTGGAAAAATAATGCCTATTCCCCAATTCTTTTTAATACTTTAAAATCAGGCAATCCATATGTAAACATTCTTATATTTGCTCCACTGTCGAAATCCAACAGTTAATGAATTGGTGATCTTCAACTCAATATCTAGATGAGCAATGTAAAATATTTTGTTGAAAGTATATATGGAAAGTGACTTTATTTAGATATCTGGGTAGAGCCCACTCTTCATACAGTGGAAGTTTTGTACTCACAGAGTCCATAGAGTTAAAGGATGGCTTTGTTTTAGAAATTTATGCTTTATCACGTCAATGTGGTCACTCTCAGCAGGATAAAAGTTTATGCTTTGTTATATGCCTTTATAAGAATTGACAATTTGTTTAGTCAATTAAAAACAATTTTAGTTGGTTAAAAAGGGACTCTTCATAATATTATTATAATTGGCACTCTGGGAAGATTTATTTTTCTCTCTTACACTTGTGAAGAAAGTAGTTCCATTTAATTAATAAGGTTATCATGATTCTATTCAAAATATTTTCTTACAAATACCTATTATGCCCCTTAAAATTTCAAGGCAAAAAAACCCAATCTATATAAAAATAATCATAATTCTCTAATGTATAACTTAGTTTAAAAAAAAAGAAAAAAATGAGGAGCTCAAATATGGTGGAAAAGGAGTTGCTAAACAAAACAGTGGTTACATCACTCAAAATTTATACACAAGATTGCCTTACAAAATTGTGATGATCAGATATGATTAAGGAACACTATTTAAGATTATTGGTCTTTAGTGGAAGCAAACATGATGATTCACTGGTAAAGTAAGCTAATAGGAGGGAGGGAGAGATGTCAACTCTGCATTTGATTACAAAGCAGATCAGAAAGGTAAAACCTCAGGATCCATAATGATTATTTGCTATGAAATACTCGTTGTTTTCTAAGTTGTACTCATGTTAACTTTTCTGGAAATGACACTTTTTAAATACATAAATTCTCACAGGGAACCTCACAACGGGTCTAAATTAAACCCAGGACTTCAAACATGGTTTGCCAACAGGCTTCCTCCAAATGTTTTCCACAGAGACCCATCGCTTCCGATGACTTCCAGGCTATTCTAAATGAACTTGGATGGGGCTGCTGAATGACTTGTCAGGGAAGAGGAAAACATTATGACATCGTTTCTTCAGATTCCTCCCCAGAACATGAACTTGCTGATATCCTTCTGATAGAACAAGCCGATTTAAGAACATGTTGAGCTTCCGCTGAAAGCTTTCAGTTTGAACTGGGAGAATGTTTCTAACATATGGCAGCTGGGCTCTGACTTAAGGCAACCTTCAAATTTTGGCCAAAACGTCTGTTTCCTCAGATAGTGTGAGATATGTCTGTGTTTCCCTAGCGGGACCCAGCAGGCATTCAATAAAAGAGATTGCTGGGATGAATAAATGAATTAAAGGGTTTCTAATTATGAGCTACAAATTCCTCCATCAAAATAATCCCATAGGAAAGCTGCAGAGTTCTGGAATTCATATCTATGAAGATTTCTATTTTCAGCTCCTTTAACTTTTTTTTTTTTATCATGTATGCTCAACTTGGTCTTGAACCAAGGTGTGAAAAGCACAGAAGCATTTTCTAGAACATGAAAGACAAGTTTAGTTCTTAGAGAGTTTCATTTATACGCAGCTTGTGTGATAATTATTTTTAAATCTCAGTTAATCATCATATTTTTTTTTCTAGGAGCATCCTGTGGATGAGGCATTGTGTGAAATATATTAAAGAGAAGTTAGAAGAGTCCTAACCTTGCTTATGCACCGAAATTGCCATCAAAAAAGTTGAACCTGTGCAAATTTCAGTATTCCCAGGGATTTTTCTGGTTTAAAAAAATTTTTAAAGCAAATCTCAATTAATCACCAGTTAAATTGGGATAATTAATGCAGTAAAATATTTGCCATGATACTTCAGAATTACAGATCTCTCAAAAGCCTTATGAAGTTTAAAATGAAAGTAAACAAAAGAAAGGGAGGTAGGAGGAAAAGAAGAATTCAAAGGAGAGAAGAAAGGAGGTAGGGAGGAGAAGAGGTAAGGAAAGAGAGGAAGAGAAAGAAGGAGAAGGGAAGGGGAGAGAGAAGGAGAGAACAGGGGAGGAAAAGAGGGAGAAAGTAAAGGAGGAAGGAAGGGAAGGACAGAAGAAGCCAAGAAGGAAGGAAGGAAAGGTGGAAGGTAACTCAAAGGGCGGCTGATTCACAGAGATCTCACTAAAATGCCGAGAACTAAAGTTCCTATTTATATTAAAAGAAATCCTGGCATGGCTCAGAGACTATTTACTCTTATGTAAGCCAGTGTTCTGACAACTTCCATATCTAATTTTGGGGGCATGTTTAATGCATATTAAAAGCAGAGAAAAAGGAGTACACAGGATGAAGACATAGTCTGTGGTGATAAAGAGGTTTATTTTTCAAAACAAAGAAAAGACATGATTTTTGAGGATGAAAGAGGAGGCTATTGGGCAGAGAGTCGACCAGGAACCACACATGCCACATTAGCACCCACACTGGATCATGGCATATGCCACACAGCACAAGAATTTTCATCTGGGATGACTGTGAAATGAAGATAATGGACAGAACTTTGAGACACTGATATGATGATACAGGAACTGGATCCGGAGAGATAGCACAGCAATGTTTGCCTTGCAAGCAGTCGATCCAGGACCAAAGGTGGTTGGTTCGAATCCGGGCGTCCCATATGGTCTCCTGTGCCTGCCAGGAGCTATTTCTGAGCAGACAGCCAGGAGTAACCCCTGAGCACAGCCGGGTGTGGCCCAAAAACCAAAATAAATAAATAAATACAATTAAATTAAATTAAAAAAATACAGGAACTTTGGTTCATGGTGTACTTTTGAAAAGCCTCCCTTAAAATAAAAACCATCCCCACCACCCCCATTTTTAAAGCTTCAATGTTTTTCTAAATGTTTACTTGCATCAGGAGGGTTAGGACTTGAGACTTAAATCCATGCCACCCTATGAAACATTTTACTATTTAGAGAACAATGTTCAAGTTGCTGAAAGGAAAGGAAAGAAGAGAGTTAAAGTTCGAAGGGGGCAAAAAGGAGAAGGATGTCTTTGGCACAACTTGGCATTATTGTCCTCCAGCCAGGGGAAGCACCTACTTTCTAAAAGCACTTTCCACACAACCACTGTCTTCTAACACCTTCTTCAGGGCTGCAAGGATTTTTTTAGAAGCTGCCAGCCTGCGTCCAGGGAGGCTGCCAAGCAGCCTTGAGCGCTGCTTAATTGATCAGAGTCAGGGAAACTCGCTCCTGCTACACCTGCCTGTTGAGACCCAGCATGTGCAGACTCGACACTGCAGGGTGGAGGGGCATCAGACCTGCCTCAGGCTGGCTGGAGGACAGGATAGTCACCATCTCAGCCAGGAGGCCACTCTTCCAGAGTCCCTCAACTCTCCCTCCACAAAGTCCCTGTAGTCTAGACTGATGTTACAATCTCCAGGACCTAGTCACTGTTAAATTGATGGTGATGATGTTGACGATTCCAACACAGCTCAAAGGATCTCAGTCCACATTGAAAAGACACCTCAAGAGACAGCAGACAGGGGCCAGAGAGATGGCACAGTGGAAGGGCAGTTGCCTTGCATGTGGCTGATCCAGGATCCCCCCGTGTCCCATATGGTCCCCCAAGCCAGGAGTGATTTCTAAGCGCATAGCCAGGAGTAATCCATGGTGTGTGATCAGCCCCAAAACAAAACAAAGAGCAGGAAGAAATCATTCAGACTTGGGGGTGAATGCTAATGGGGGACATCTTTGCCTGCTCTCCCAAGGGACTTTGGCCAAGTTCATTTCTCTCTGTTGGGTTTCACATGCAAGTTATTGCAAATGGCTTTGCTGGCTCCTTAAGCACTTCTATTATGAGTGGCATAGACTGGCATGTGGAAAGTAAGTTTCCCACAAGAATGTATTTCTAAGTGAAGCATAAAGAAGCCAAAGGTCTCCTCAGATTTGGTCACTAATTATACCTTCCTTTTGAATATTCTATTTTCCTGTTATTTCATTATTCCTGTTACAAGAACTCAGTAGTAAATCTCTTCCCAAGCATGTATCTAGACGGTGCTAATGAACTATCAATGAAATGGACCTATAGGTGATCTTCAGAAAATAATCTCTTACCAGATGTAATACCTAAATCAAACCTTGTCCTGGGATGGTTGTTTCTAGTTTTTTGGGGGGTAACAGAGAAAGAACAACTGTGAGGGGCTTGTTGCCTATGATGACACTGGCTTCCGAAGACCACAATTATGCTAAAATTCTAGCTCCTGCTTTCGGTAGCACTCTTTTATGATTTTATTTTACTTTGAATTTTTGAGTCATGCCTGACTGTGCTCAGAGCTTAATCTTGGCTCTATGAAAGTGCTCACTGAGCATCTCTGTCACCTGAAATTCTGCTCTACCATCTTTGCTTGGCAGGAGACATTGAATATACCTTATTAAAATATATTTTTGGTGTGAGGCTTTTGAAATAAAATGTGAAATATTAAATTGTGCAAAGTAGCAGCAATTTTGCTAATGCTAACGACCAGGATTTTTTGTGGAACAAAAATGTTATATAGCGACCAGAGTGATGACGCAGCGGTAGGGCATTTGTCTTGCACGCAGCTGACCCAGGACGAACCTGGGTTCGATCCCCTGGCATCCTATATGACCCCCAAGCCAGGAGCGATTTTTGAGTACATAGCCAGGAGTGACCCCTGAGCGTCACCGAATGTGGCCCAAAAATCAAAAAAAAATTATATAGTCTTCAGGGCAAAGAGCTTATATAAAGTGTCAGGGAGAGAGACCAGTTCATTCAGGAATCATGTTCTCAAGGCTTCATTTTTGTTCAACATTTGGTTAAACTTAAGGAAGAGACAATAAATTTATTTCTTGTGATAGTCTGTGAGATGGAAGTGAGGAAGCTCACCCTTTCTTATTCACAATGATTGTAAATGAAACCATTTATAAATATACTCGGGCTAACAGCAAAGGCAATTGTGCGTAGGAGACTTGTCCATCTCTCATCCCTGCCGAGGTTGCCCTGAAAGGGCCCTTCGTAGCTAGGTGATGAAAGACCCCCAAGCACAGATAGATGATCCAGTGGGGCAGAGGAAAGAGAAGTGAGGGAATGGCCTTTTCTTCGGAGGACTGAATGGCCTAACTCTGGCCAATCAATAGCTCCCACCTTCACTGGGTAGACAGTGCTGATGAAAGTGGGAGCCCAGGAAAACTGAAGCATGAGGAGAAACATCAAAGGGGGAAATAACAAAAGTCTGGGCCTGATGTGATCAGCACCCACACGCTAAAATGGTGGTGTGAGAACCGTTTGAAGTGGATAAAGCGCTTTTACACAACCTAGAATGAACAGAATGTATCATCCCATAGGACAGAATGGCCACCATGAGACCTCCAGGAAGGACCCCTGATTGAAACGTGAGGCCTGCAAGCATCCCGCCTGGCAACATCCTTTTGAACACCTTGATCTCTCTAAAGTGCTATTGACCCCTCCTCCTCCCAACCCCCCAACACACAGACACAGAAGGGCCAGAGTATGCGGGGAATTTTGCTGTTCGTCACAACTCTTAAATAATGTAAAGCGAGTGATCCATCCAATCGTCCACTCTTGAAAAACCAGGAGCGAAGAACAGACACAGGTTTTTTTATCAAAGCAGTCTCTGATCTTTCTAGCACATCTGCAAGGTCCGTCTCACCAGGGGTGACCTTTGGAGTGACCTTTGGAAGAGCTGTGCTTTCTGGTTTTGTCTGGGTTGCAGTGCATTCAGCAGGAAGCAGGACGTGGCTGGGAACCACGGCACAAAGAAAATCATGGGAAGGAAGGAAAAAATGTGGCGAACAACAATGTGAGATGAAATAAAAAACTGGGAGTTTTCTTTTTTAATAATATCAGAAGAAGAAAAAATATGATGGGTTATCACATTTAAGGCTCATTTTCTGTCGCTGCTAAGTTGGAAATGATAGGAACAGCACAGTCCAGCAAGAGAATGAGAGAGAGAGAACACGAAAGGATCAGAGGATGATTTAAGACCATTGTCAATCTAGGGGAAAAAACATGAATAAAAGCCTCCAATTTTATTAAAGTATAATGAGGTTATAATGCAGCATGGCCACAAATTATATAGATTTTAAATAATTATTCTGTCTTCATGGAACTACTTGTCCACAGAACCCTTGGATTGAAAGCATATTGGTTTGTGTTAAGCTACAAAATAATCAGATGAAAAGGAAAAAGCTTTGAGCCAGGTCCTATACCAAGAGTGTCTCCTGTGTCTTCAGTCTGTGTCTTCAGTCTTCAGTTTCACTTAAGACAAAAGAGGAAAGCAGGTGACTTTTAGCCAAAGATAGTTTGTATGCGGAGGGAAATAAGTTCTCTCTTCTCAAGAGATCATCTTCATTATGCCAGAATGGATATTAGGACATGGGTGATGGGAAATGGAAAATTCTCTTGAGATGGGTCATTCTCTCGGATCTTAAAAGGTCTCCTGGAGCTTAGTAGAGGCTGGCTCTGATCCCTTTTGATTCCCGCCCTCAGCTGTTCAGTACATATCCACCAGGCCCAGACCTGGCTCAACATAAGATTAGACATGCTGAAGGAAGGAATGAAGGATCCAGCTCATCAGAGCTCTGGGCTTCCTTTGACTCTCCTATGCTTACTATTAGATTTCTGCTCTCAGCTCAAACAGGGTTGGTTCATTCCCTCAGGATTCCATTCCCCAACTTTCTTTTCTTGTCCCCAGAAGAATACCAATATAAGAGTGTGTCAAACATCAGGCAGGACAGAGTCTTCTGGGCAAGAAGGGCCTAGCGGGTGTGAGAAGCCACCAGGTGCTCAGTTGCCCCTGTAAGAGGCAGCTCTTGAGGCGCACCACTTTGGGCAGCCCGATGAAGGGACCGCCTTTCTGGGAGAGACCTCCTCACTCTTTCATCACTGTACTCAAAGATATTACTGATGTTGGTCCTCTGGTTTTGCTGCTTTTTTCCTCTGACTGGACTAACTGAGTCTGCTCTGCTCACTAGCTGCCACTTCAGAATCCTGTCATGCAGCGGAAGGCCAAAGGACATTTTCCCCTAAGTCCTTTGAACTTCCTGGCATTCCGTTTTTCAACCCCACATTAAAGGTGCTGATGTTTCATCCTAGTCCTACCAGCCAATGGGTGGCCTCAAGTTAGACTAGACAGGGCTTCTGTCGGCTCTTTCCCAGATGGGCACAGGGAGAAGGAACCCAGAGCGTGATTTTCTTCAAGTTCATTTTGTAGTTTTCCTTTGGATGCTCTCAACAAAGTTCTAAGCTCATTTATTAGAAAGTGGATGCATTTGAGACTAACATACAACAAATGTCAAAGAAGGGCTACCGTTGGCCAGTAGGGTCTATTTCTCACAAGTTCTCTAAACAATTCCTTTTCCTTTTTTTTTGCCATTTCCCCCAGCTCTGTTTGTGTCCCATCTCTCATAATCCATTAAAGCTAGTGTACCAATTCTGTTTCTTTTCCAAGACAAGACCTGTCAGCTTAAAAAACATAAAAGATCCTCCCCTGATTTCTGGCATGTTCCTCTAAGCTTCAACTAACCCCAGGCAGAAAGTGGTGGATGGTTGCCCGGTTGCAGCCTGAGGTCAGAGCCATAATTTTCACCTGCTTTAGTGAACAATCTCTGGATATGTTCTCTATATCTCATTCTTGCTGGCTTGAGCTTCAGCAAAGATTGGCAGAGCGACCTTTGTCCAGAGTAACTGAGACCTGAGACTTTCAAACTCCCAGCAGAATCTTTCTCTGATTTACCCTATTGCCAGTGATAAGCTATTTTCTTTTTCTTTCTTTTCTTT
>PVKC010014355.1:0-22286 GCA_004027635.1 Crocidura indochinensis | reverse complement strand
CTATTGGTGAATGCAAATTCACGAGTGATGACCTCAAGCAGGAGGAGAAAGGTGTCATGCCATACAGAAGCTCATTATCAAGAGAACTCTCAGTTTTGAGGTGCTCCAGGGGATCTCACTCAGCAGAAGCTTCACCAACAGTGCCTTCCTCAAGACATGAACCCTATACTCTTATAGTTCTACTGTCCCAGATATTAGGATTTACAACACAGCCCTACTTCCTTTTAAAAAATGTCTTTCAGTTTCTTCATCTCTATCCTTACAATTGGACAGGAGCCTAGAATCGGACTTATTTCCTGCACACATTTTCTATTTTTTTTGTCTTGTTGTTTCTTTGTTTGGCTTTTTTGGGTCACACCTGGCATTGCTCAGGGGTTACTCCTAGCTCTGAACTCAGGAATTTCTCCTGGAAGGTTCAAGTGATGCCAGGATTAAACATGTACATGATCATGTGCATGGCAAATGTTCTATTCACTGTGCTATCTCTCCAGGCCCCAAATTCTCATTTTGAATGTTTCAATGTCTTCCCAGTGACTGAAGAATTTTGTCAAAATATTCGGAGTTCTTAAGATTCCAGTTATATCTTCTTATATTTCCTGTCTTACTTCCAAGTATTTCTAGTTTTTTTTTCTTATTCTCTCAAACACCTATCCTACCCAAATCTTTAGCCTGCTGCCAAGCCTTGACTCCCATTTCTTTATGTTAAAATCTTTGCCGCCCCTTTCCTATCTGTGAGACTCACACTCTTTTCCAAGCAGAGCTACCTTCTCATAAATTAAGCAATGTCATCTTCCTATAAATTAAGTGAAAACTAAGCATTTTTACATGAACTTTAAATCAATATTGGACTTGTAGCTTTTGTAATACACAGGTCACTAAAATATCCTTATTTTGAGTATTTACTATGTGCTCCTGTTAATTATTCTTCACGTGTATTCTATAAAATAGGAGCTCCGATCACCTCTGCTTTTACAGAATAGGAAAGCAAGTTTACATAATGGAATTGCTTCCCAAGGTCACTCAGTTAATCACAGAGCTAGGAATCTAACACAGGTAGTTTTTACTTCAATGCCTAGTTTTATTTAAAGCAGGGTTTGGTAGACCCTCCTAAGACAGAAGTCCTATTTGATTTATCTCTGACGCTCAATATCCAGGCTACAGTAGACTATCAATAAATGTTTGCTGATTGAAGGAGAGAGAGTGGAAAATCATCGGGTTTCCCACGGTTCACTAGGGAAACCAGAAGACTCCTTTGTAATTTGGCTGAAGTAACTATTCAGTCAACATTGAATCAAATGTGAATTGAATTGAGTTACCCTGAGTAATAGAACTAGATATGTCTCCAGAATTGAAGACAGAAAACTCCCTTCTATATGACTTTGCAACTTATCACTGTCAGAAATGCTGAATAGGGAGAGCTGGGGCAGAGCAGGCATACACAGAAGAGTCTGGAAAATAATCAATTGAATTCAAAGTGTCATATATCATGGATGTGTAGAGCCAGAAAGGACCTGTGAAAGTAACTCCTTCTCTTCCTTTCTTACTTTACAGAAGAAGAAAATTAGGCTTGCAGAAAGTGTAGGGTTCCTGGGCCAAGGACTATGTGACTGGGACACATAGGAATTCACTGTTATCTTCTAAGAACTAGTCCACTGCTTATCTGAACCCAGCCTCACATGCCATGAGGCCTGTTTGCTTATTTATCTGTCTTTCTAAATAAATTTAAAATGAATATTCTTTGTATTGTCTATTGCTTTGTTTGCCTAGTTAAAGCTACTCTATTTTCTTCCATTTTGAATTAGATTTCTTTTACTTTCTTTTTCTATGAAGGCACTGATTTATAAAGTTATACCTAATATGTTTCAGGCCTACAATGTTCCAGCACCAATTCTGTTACCAATATCCACATCCCTCCATCAATATTTCTCTACCACCCTCCAGTCTGTCTCCCTGATAGGCACATTTCCAAGTTTGTTTAGTGTAGACTAGATCTCATGCTTACAATGTTGTCAGCTCTGTGATTTAGATGTTCAACACAAATGTGCCCAAGAGCCCTGCTCCTTATTACCTATGGTTTGCTTCTTCTTTCCCTCTTAATATCTTTCCTTCCCTGTAATTCTTCTTTTTATAAGTTAAGATCCAGGATAACCTAAGTATTCTCCCTTTTGACACCTGTGTTCCCTTGTCTTATTATCTTATATCCTACTTTTCTTTAAAGGATTATCTGCTTAAATGTTTTTGTTTCAATTTGGAAGAGAACTAGGGTAACTGATAGCATCAGCCAGAAAATAAAAGCCATATAATTAGAGAACTTTCCATTTCATATGTGGAATGTGACCTTGACAACGGGCCATCAGCCCAGCAAAACACAGTAATACTCACCCTTCCACAGTTAAGAAAAGTGAAATCAGATTAGATCCAGGTGAGTAGGAGTGAGGGGTCTGAGGACAAGAAAAGGGACTAAAACACAACACTGCTCAAACCATAAAGAGAAGGAATATTAGCACATACGGTTTATAAGTCAACAGGGACTGCAGGGCATCTGTGAGTTTAGCTCTTGCAGTGAAAATCATACATCCATGGCTTTGTCTCACTTAGCTTGCAATGAAGATGGGAAAAGCATAGGGCCCTATCCCCAAGGAACTCACTGTCCAGTGAGACAGATAAGTATAGTATAGTCATCTTCTGGAAACAGTAATTTACACCTGCTGAATGCACTTTCTCACCACCCATTCACTGTACTGCCTCCCCTCCCCCTTTTAATGCCTAAGGAGAACAAGCCCAGAATCCTTAAAAGCATGGAAAGAGACATTTCCCCAGATGGGCTTGCCATTCAGCTGTCTTCAGAGAAGAATGTCAGGGGGATGTCAGATCTATTAACGAATTAGATAAAATGAGTCATTGTTGTAGGAGTAAAATGGAGGTGAAACTCATAAGTAGAAGGGCAGGGCAAAGGAATTAGATTTGTGAATCAGAGTAGAAAATCGTGACTCTTCATTGTTGACAGGGAAAAATCCAGAAAGGGACAGGGAAGAGATTAAGAAGTAGCACGAGAGAGAGAGAGAGAGAGAGAGAGAGAGAGAGAGAGAGAGAGAGAGAGAGATGTTACTGTGGTAGTTCAGTAGTTGAGCAGTTGTAGGGCCTTTGAGGATATGTGTGGGGCCCTTGGTTTCATCCCAGTCATCAAAAATGTGTGTATGCGTTTTTGTTTGATGTGGTATAGTTTGGAGCTTTATGCCGCATAGGATTTAAGATTAAAGACTCACACACATGGGCAAAGCATTTACTTTACACACGTATGACTCGGGTTCAATCCCAGAATTCTGTGTGATCTCTCAAACATGCCAGGAGTGATCCTGAGTCCAGAGCCAGGAGCAAATCTTTGTGTGCTCCTCCCACCCAAAAATACCACCACCACCACCACCACCACAACAACAACAACAACAAATCACACAAAAAATTAGTTACCCCAGTAGAATTTATATAACAGGAAAGGAAAAGCAGAAAAATAAGAGGAACTAGAGAGATAATAAAGCAGGTAAGGTGCACGCCTTGCACATGGCTCACCTGGCTTGATCCTTGGCATCCTATTTGGTTCTTCAAGCACCTCTGGGAGTGATTTCTGAGTATAGATTTAGGAGTAGCTCCTGAGCACTGCTATGCATTGCCCTAAAGCAAACTAATGTACAAACAAAAAATAAAAATAAGTGGTCTGGTCTCAGAAGAAAGTTATAAAGAGAAATGAAGAAACCAAGAGATGGGAATGAAAGAAGGATAGCATGAAGGAAGAAAACGAAGGAATATAGACAGGGATTATTTGCACTGAAAATCAAAAGAATCTTAACCAAGAGTATTTCTCCCATAGTAATATTCAAATTTTTGTTTGTTCATAGGTTTTTTTGCTTAGAGAAATGATCCAAAATTTTTATCAGAAGCTCAGGGAAATTCAAAATTCTTTTTTTTTTTTTTGGGTTTTTGGGCCACACCCAGTGACGCTCAGGGGTTACTCCTGGCTATGCGCTCAGAAGTCGCTCCTGGCAGGCACGGGGGACCATATGGGAACCGGGGGATCGAACCGTGGTCCGTCCTAGGCAAGGCAGCAGGCACCTTACCTCCTGCACCACCTCCCGGCTCCCGGAAATTCAAAATTCTTACTAAGAAACACTGCCCCCCCCCCAAATTCCCCCTCAAGTAAAAAGAAAGATGTGACATACTGCTTTAAACCCCCAAGGAGCAGAAAGTCAGGATAATGGGGAAGATGGTGTTCATGGATCAAGATAAGGGAAGCAGAGACTATGACCTCATTGGAAATGATGGATAGTTAAATGGGAGTGAGAGAGTGGAGGCACGATGTCCATCAGGGCAGCAGTCAGACATGAATGTTGGGGGCAAGAAAGAGTCAACTGGGGAGGATTCCGTAAAATTGGATTTGGAAAAATAAATCGAGGACTTATTTTAGATTTAGACTTCTCATCAAGTATTTTTAATCAAAGTTTCTTGGTTCAGAATTTGGTAGAAAGCCATATTCATCAATTTCATCTTTGTGCTGGATCCAATGAAGGTCTATGTAGCATCTTTCCATCTCACAAATGAATGTTTTTCTTTACCCTCCAAAGTTCATACTACCTGAGAAAGCTATTTGCCAAGTACTTCCCCATCTTCCAGATCCATAGAGCATCTGGGATCCGTGTTACACATTGTAGCACAGATTGTGACAAGAGACTCATTGTCCTTTTCCTTACATTATACTAACAAGATTTTTTTCTACTCCGGAGAAGTTCATATTCTTTGCTCTCATATATATCTCTGTGTCTCTCTGTTTCTGTGGCTCTCTCCCTATCTCTGTCTATCTTTTTCTGTGTCTCTCTTTCTACCTCCTCTCTTCACATTTCTCTAAGTAATTTTCTTCTATAAAACTATTTTACTTCACAAAAAAGTTACATAAACAAAATGTTAATCTACATTGAAAAAATCCAAACATTTTTTTCTTGAGACTCTAAAATAAAACATTTGACAAGTATCACCAAATTATACTATGTTTGTATTATCTATGCTGCAATGAAGCTGCATAATAAACTCTCCCCAAAATCAGTTGCTTCCAATAATAAATGTTTATTCTCTCTTTGAAAATTTTGGTTACTGTCAATAGCATGGTTTAGGCTGGGCTCAACATAATATTCCACCTTAGGCTACACTCTGCATTCATATCTGCTCACTGTATAGCCTAGGCTACAGAAATGTCAAAGATGGGGGCTGATGTGATAGCAGGTATGTATGGGACATCCATCTAATGCTTTTCACCAGAGCATAGTAGATGAGAAGAAACTGGCCACTCCTCTTATGGTCTTGGCATGTTGTAAATTTAACCTATATTTTATTAACCTAAGAAGTATCTGGTTAAACCCAACATTAAGTGTAAAAAATGATATTTTACCTTCTCCCCAAAATTTGCAAATGCCAAAGGTGAAAATAAAAATTATAACACAAATATAAAAAAAGAACAAAATCTTATTTGAGATTTTGTCTTCCACAGTGTAAACCAGGATTTGGGAGAAAGAATTGCCAGGATTTTTAAGTAGTTATAGATTTTATTTTGCCTTTTTTTATAATCAAATATTCAATGGAATCTGCCATAATTATGATCACTGACACAAACACACATACACAGTTCATGTTCATGGTTCTGAGAAAAGAGGCTGGTACCAGAAGACAGAAACGTTTGATTCAGTTTCTTATCTTGAATTTATAGTAGGAACGCATTAATGAGTCAATACCCTGAATTTTCTATGAATAGAGGAGATGGCTGAATAAGAAACTCTTGACCTATAACAGATTTATGGTTTAAGGGTCTATCTATCATACCAAGCACTTGGGAATTGTAGGTTGAATAAAATAATAATAATTTTGCTGAGGATTAGGAGAAAACCTTAGACGTCTGATAGTATTCGAATGCATGTGCATGGGATTTTCTGCCTGGGACCACTCTCTCTAGGAAAATTGTCCTGAGAAGCACTAAGTAAAAGAAATACCTTCTCAATGCAGTGTTTCCTCATCTTTTTATCCCCATAGTTTCCTTCCAACTTTGTTTTCCTCCTGTGGACTTTCTATCCTACAGGTTCCCATACTCATGCCATGTCCCTGACTCCATTTACATAACTTCACCTTGGAATATCTGGCAGCTCACAGGTGACCGACCATTAACCCCCAGTTGAGAAATGCTCTTTTAAACCATTCTGTTGGATAGAGAAGAAACATAGAAGTAGATAGTATTCACCTGGTCTTTGCAGAATATTTTTGCTATAGAAAGAACAAATCAGAATGTCTGGAATCAGTCATATAAAAAAACAATCCCAGCATACCACAAAGCTCAGAGGCAACCTTTCTAGTGTTTCCAGCAGGGTGTTTTAGCACAAATCTAGATTTTCTCTTTTGACATAAGCAGAGTTTCTTAGCCTCTGTGGGTGAGTGCTGGCCCCCTGCATAAGAATCACTGGTGTGCATCCAGGCAGGACCTGGGTCCAATGCAGCTCTGTGATCCATGCTGTGTAGTATGTCCCACAGTCTCCTAATAGTGTCCCACATGAACAGCGTTGACAAATGCCGGCCTCAACACTCCAAATGGCTAGAAACTTCAAACATTCTGACATTTGCTAATCAACCTGTGTTCCAAGAGAAAAATTTGTTACAGAGGAATCCGTTGTATGCCACAAAGAAAACTCTCCGGGCATCTAGAAAGATGTTATGATCAGCTCTTGGGAGAACTGAGAAAATACTTCACTCAAACCCATTTCTGCTTTTAAAGGAGGAGCTCAACAGAAAATAACTACAGAGCTGCTTTCTATTTGCTTCAATGGAACTTTTTTGTTCCATTGAACAAGGAATAAAAAGGCAGCTATTTGTCAAGTAGATACAAGTTAGTTCAGATATCCAATTTAACAAAATAAACATGAGACCAATATAAATGTTTTTGGGACTGCATACGTGCTATTATGGTTTGACTTTTTTGCAGGTGGTTTCTTTTATCTGAAGTGGGCAGATGGGTCTCTGATTTCTGCAGGAAAAACATGATGGGGGAGGTTAACAGGGGAAGAGGTTTTGGGCATGGCTCATCCCTGCATGCTGTCTCCTTGCAGCTATGGTACTAGAACCAGGGTTTCTCTCCCCTGCTGCAGACCTCTCTCTTTTTTTCTGCTCTTTTTTTTTCCATGAAAGCATGCTTTCTGATTATTTCCATTAATGGCACCATTCACAGTCCTTCTCTGGAGTGCACTTTTGAAGCCTTCTCATTCTTTTACCCAATCACTTAGCATGGCTGCTCAGTGAAATCTGTGGTTTGGAAACCTTCTTGTTCCTCCTAATTATTCCACTTCTTGGATTCCTAGATGTGTGCACCTGATAATCAAGAGTTATTCACTAGAAGTCTTCATTACATTTGATGTAGATAATACAAATTTTGCTTGTGAAATGCTACTCAGGGTCTCATTTTTGAATGAAGACATTGATTTACTCCCATTTTCAGAACACACACAATAGGCGGAGAATTAAAATAATGGACAACAACTAATAGAAAACAGGTGTGACTCGAAAACTTAGATTGTACATTCTCCCATCTTAGAGCCAGGCTGGAAGAAGAATGTTTACCATACAATAATGGAGACAGCAAAAAAATATGGAAATAAACAATAAATTCTCGTGGAATCAGTGCGGCTTCCCAGCTGGAGCCCATTCAGTATCTCGCAGTACAACCCAAAATGAACACACAAAGACAGCTAAACTAGGTTGGTTTTATTTCCCCCAGAGATTGGAAAGACGATGGAAAGAGTGTAATTTAATCTTTGTAAAATGTTTTCTAAACAAGTTCAGGGGCTATATCATTTGACTTGACAAATTGAATACCAGGGCTGAAGTTCTTGTAATAAGGTGTATGCCCTGAGTTCACAAGGGAAACTCATCGCTCAAATCCAAGCCAAGAGAGCAACAATATAGAAGGAGATGCATGAAACACCAGAGGCCAGACCATTGGGCAGCTCTTAAAACAGGCAAGGTGAAGAGAAAAGAATTTAGTAATTTGACTTTCTTCCTCCTTCCAGGAAGTTAGAAAAAGTAAGAACTGATGGGAATTGGGGTATTTGGGGGTATTCTGCATCCAGTCATGCTAAAACACTAAATTAGTTCCCCCAGCTATGTACGTTTGAGTGAGCATTAAACATAAAGAAACTCTTCCTTCTGTTGTAACCACTTAATTACACACTATCAAAGTTAGTTTAAGTTCACTCTTCAATAAATGATATGGAACAGGAACAATCTTACTTCTTTTCCTTCCTTCCTTCCTTCTTTCCTTCCTTCCTCCTTCCTTCCTTCCTTCTTTTTCTTCCTTCTTCTCTTCCTTCCCTTCTTCCTTCCTTCTTTTCTCTCCCCTCTTATTCCTGCCTTTCTTTTCTTTTTTATTGTTTTTGAAGAAATATTCAAATATTGTAAATTAATCACCACTGTGATATGTGGATAAAGGGAATTTGGGGAGAGATTAGGCACTGGAGTGAATAAATGCATGGGTCAATGCATGGTTCTCCATATAAAGAGAAGTCAGACAGTTCCCTGCTCACAACCTTGTGAAGACTCAATTGAAAGTGGGGCATCCATGAACTACAAAGTCAGCTCTCCCCATAACCAAACCCCTAATTCTACTTCATTTGCATCTCCTCTGTCCCAGCCTCCCTCCAGGACTGTAAGAAATAGCTTCTGTTGTCTGTCTGTAACTACTCTAGCTTAGTCCCACAGGCTGCAGTGAACCATTATAGCAGCCCCAAACAGATGACGGCAAGACAAGCAAAGTTCATAGGTAAAAAGAGAAGGGTCCAGAGACTCCAATTTCTCATCCCTCTGGTTCTCCACCCTCAAATGTATCCAACTAGCCCCTTCCTTAGACAAGAGTCAGAAGTTTGGAGGGGACTTTCAAAGTTATCTAGCTATTCTTCCTGCTCAAAGGGACAACCCATAGTTGAGGTTCTTGAAAATTGTAAGGAAGCAGTCTACTATAAGGGTTCCTGAGCTTATGATCCAAGTATTCTGATTATGTGGCTCGAAAGGCTAGACATAACTTCCTTACAAATTGAGCTCCACTCCCCAGGTGATTCCAGCAAGGGTGTGCAGGATGTATTCTGTGAAGTGTCAACCCCAGTTTCCATGCTATCCGTTTCTTCAAAACCTGGAAGAACATGCTTATTGTATCTAAAATATGTGATCAAGAATGACATGGATCTTAACTTTAAGAGGCCTCACTGCTGGTGGGAATGCTGTCTAGCCCCCTCTTTGTGGAAAAAATATGGAGATTCCTCAAAAATCTGGAAATTGAGCTCCCAGATGATTCAGCTATGTCATTCCTAGGGGTATACCCTAGGGATACACACACACACACACACAATATAAAAATGCCTTTTGCACACCTATGTTCATTGTGAGGCTATTTAAAATAGCCAGAATCTGGAAACAACCAAGATGCCCTTCAACAGATGAATGGCTGAAGAAACTGTGGTATATATACACAATAGATCATTACACAACCATCAAAAGAGATGAAGTCATTTGGGACATTGGTGTTGGGAATGTTGCACTGGTGAAGGGGGGTGTTCTTTACATGACTTAAACCTAATCACAATCATATTTGTAATCAAGATGCTTAAATAAAGATATTATAAAAAACAAAAGAGATGAAGTCATGAAATTTTCTTATACATGGATGGACATGGAAATTATTATGATGAGTGAAATAAGTCAGAGGGAGAGAGATAAACACAGAATAACCTCACTCATCTGTTGTTTTAATAAAAATTAAAGACATTATTTGTAAAAATTCCCAGAGATAATAGAGATGAGGGCTTGAAGGATTGGTTCACAACATGAAGCTCACTACAAAGTGCAGTTAGAGAAATAACTACGCTAACAACTATCATGACAATGTTTGTGAGTGAGAGAAGTCTGTCTTCAATACAGGCAGAGGGTGGGAGGGAGGGAGATTGGAGTCATTTGTTGTGGTAATATTGCACTCGTGAAGTGGGTGCTCATTTTATGACTGAAACCCATCAACAAATATGTTTGTAATTGTGGTGCTTAAATAAAGATAGCATTTTTTAAAAAGTGGATACATGTGCTGTGGCTGGATGAACCACAAAGGTGCCCCCAACTACTCTGAAGAAACAAGCTGAATGTGGTCCACAAAGCAGAATTTCTGTAGTAAGGTACAGCTTCATTTGTTTGTGAGCTTCAAGCCTGTGAAGCTTAATCTGAGACCACTTTTTCTTTCTTTCCTATTCCAAAAGGGAAATAAAGGAGCTCAGTGTCACATAGCCAAGGAGAAACAGATGTGAAATTCATGCCAGCTCTCCAGGACTGCAAATGCACACTAACTCCCACAGAAGCTGGGAAGAAGTGGGCACTCCTGCAAAGAATGGCAAAGTTGGTTGGGCAGGCAGCAGTTATCCACCATGCCATTGTAGGGAGTTGGGTGATCTCTGTCAAGCCAGAAAGAGATTTCTGAAGTCAAAACATATGATTCCAGGGGCCTCCATTCATCTCCATTCCTGTCTCCCAAGCTTTAGTGCCCTCCTTGAGTGTCTCTTCTCTCTACTGGTTTGAGGATAAAATGAAAATATCAACCATTTCTGTTGTAGCAGTTGAGGCCTGTTGGTTTTTCTAAATTGTCAGGTATTCAGGGATAGAAAGGGAAATATAATTAGAAGAAACTACAAGTACATTCACAAGTTTGTATATGCTCCCTGTCCAGGAGTTTTCCAGAACCTGAGCTCTAGGTTCTTGCACAGTAGATTCTCCCCTGCCTTTTCCTAGGCTCACTGCCCTGCTTGTTCTCCTTAATCCAGGAGGCCCCACTGCCCTCCATCTCTATAATTTTCTTCCTGACACTCATCATACCTGAGTTCCTGGCCATAGCTTCTCTCTGCTGAACATCAGTTTCTTCCCATGGAGAGAACATATTTGGGGTCAGGGCAGGTCAGTCAGGCTGGCGTATGCTGCATCCTCAGTAGTTGATAGAAAACTGACTCAGCAGGGATGCCCTAGATGTTTGCTTACTGCCACCACTTGTAAATCCTTGGCAAGCATAAAATATCTTGTTTCATCAAAACCTGCTTTGCTTCAATCCCAGGAGCCCCAACAGGTCTTGCTCATTTTTACACAGAAATTTGTCTAAAATCCAGTGACTGTTTCAACCCTTTAATGGCCCTCTCAGCTAAATTTTGAGTCTTCTGAATATACTTAGTCCAGAGAAATGAATATATCCCACCATGAGGAGTGAAAATTAAGTTCCTGATTCTTTGCAGAATGTGGAACCACCAGAACTAAGGCTCGAGGAGGAGGCAGAAGGAAAGACTGACATCCTGCTGGGGAAAGGGGGCACAAGGGAAGAAGGTTGCTGATGGTGAAGCAGATGGTAAAGGCTTTCCCAAATTCAATATTTCTCTCCATGGCCTACTTTGAATAGAGAATCAGATGGCACAAGAAGTTTCTACCTCATTTCACAAAATTGAGGAGCAAACCTTCATATTAATGAAGAATTCACACTTTCTGTAGCAATGTCAAAAGGCAACAGTGGACCCCAAGAAGAGTCATTCATGCTTTATACCTAAATTAATTGCAGCTCCAGCCTCCCCTCAAAAGTGGCTGCTTTTAGCAATCAATGTGGAAGACCTGGTCTACAAAGGTCCCTCTCTCTTAAAACAGGAAGTGTCTTTGCCTAAAGTAGTCCTTCTTGGTTCACGTTTTCCTGCTATAATATGCTTCTATTTTGTACAAATCCTGTTTATAACACCTTTCTACTTGATAATTGGGATTCATGAATCAGTTAATAAAGCTAATTAGGTCTCCACATTTATTTGGATGAATTTTGTCTTTTTAATGCCAAGGGCAAAGTGCCTATGTACTCAGTTGGTAGGGCAATATGAACAACACATTCTCTCTCTCTCCCCAAATAGCTCCTGGGATCTGTTCTTTTTGAACACTCTTTTTAATTTTTTCTTTGGTGTCTTATTTTACTTTTTTATAAGTAAATTCCTAATTAAATTACTGTAAGATACACAGTTACAAAGTTGCTTATGATCAAGTTTCAGTTATATAATGCACAACACCCTTCACCAGAGCACATTTCCGGTCACCAATGTCCCCAGTTTCTCTCCCACCCACCCCAGTGCCCTCTCTCCCCTGCCTGCCTCTGTAGCAGATTTTTTTTTTTTTTTTGGTTTTTGGGCCACACCCGTTTGATACTCAGGGGTTACTCCTGGCTATGTACTCAGAAATCGCTCCTGGCTTGGGGGGACCATATGGGACGCTGGGGGATGAAACCACGGTCAGTCCTATGCTAGGGCTTGCAAGGCAGATACCTTACCTCTAGCGCCACCTTCCCAGCCCCAGCAGATATATTTTTTTTCTTCTTCTCTCCCCCACCTTTTGACACTCTGGTTTGCAAAATTATTACAGAAGGAGTAACACACTTATCTCATTATCTCCTTTTAACACCTAATTATTGTCCAGATTGATCATTTCCAACTTTCATTGTCATAGTGATCCTTCTCTGCCTCAACTACATTTCCTTGCTATTTGTAATAAGCTTCTTACCATGGAAGGAAGCTTCTTACCTTCATCTCTATTGACTTTGGACCCTCTTCACTTGAAGTTAAAGTAACAGAAGTCACAGTCAATTGTATGCTATAAGTCTGACTCCCCATAATTTCCTCCTGATGGTCAATAATAATACAGCAATAGCTCCAGAACATGAATAGACAATTTATCAATTGTATATAAAAATTGTATATATAAAACATATTTATGCACAGTTCTAGAGTAAGAGCTACTGAGGGAAAGGTCTAGAAGGATTTCAAGTCTAGGAGTTTCTGGGGCAAGAGCAATAGTATAGATATTAAGACGTACCAACTTCAGACAATCAACTTTGGCTTAATTTCTGACACTAGTGTGGTTCCCAAATCAAGGGGAAAAAATCAAGTATAAAAGTGCCTCCATGGAGTTTGGGGATCATCTTCCTGGCATGTGAGTATGTTCTTGAACCTCATCATTTATAGTTTTGTGATGGTTCCATTTGTAGGCATGATTAATTTGATTAGTGTTTTTCAATCTTCTTCTGAAACCCCCTTGTGGCCTTGCTCCCTTTCCATGGTTGGCCCCCTAACCTTTTATCATTGTCCCCTCATTTGTGCTATACTCACATATGGCCCCCTTGGAATAATCTGAGGACCAACTGAGAGGCCATATGGTCCCCAGTTAAGAAAGAATGAATTAGATCATTGACAATGCAATCTACAGACCCTTCCCATCACTCCACTTTTTGGTTTTGGGGCCATACCCAGTGATATTCATGGGTTACTCCTGGCTCTGCACCCAGGAATCACTCCTGGAAGTGCTCAAGAGCTCATGTGGGATATCAGGAATTGAATTCAGTTCAGCCACTTATAGAGCAAGCATCCTACCTCCTCCAGTTCCCTCCCTCCTTTCTAGACATCAAACCTGTCTCTTACTCTCATAGTTCCCTTAACAATCAAACCCAATATTCCAGCATCACCTCATTAGCATAAATTTAAATACCTTTGAATGGAAGCTATTATGAATAAGTTGCTTTTCTCTCATCCAACTCTCAAAAAATTCCAAGGAATTTAAGAGCTCTGGATCAGGAACCAGGAATAACTTGAAAACTAGCAAGTCATTCTATCTGGATTTGTCTGGAAGGGTATTTGGGAAATAAGCACTTGAGTGAAGCAGATGGCCCCTTCCCAGCACTGGTGGACTTTACCTGATTCTATGAGGACTAGAATGGAATGAGAAACTGAGGCTAGAAAGAATTCAACCTGTCTTCTAGTCACAACTTCTGGCATCTTCTCCAGCTTCTTGGTACTCCTGACTGTCAGACCCAGTCTGTCAAACCCAGCTCAGAATTTCTACCTTAAAACTGTTATGCCTTCATTTCTTAATTAAATAACATGTTACTTTCCAGTTGCAGTTGGCATTTGTAGTAGGACTTCTCAGACCCTATAACCCTGTGAGCCAAGTAGTCCAATAGATGGATAGGCTTGGGGTGGCAGGGAAAAGAGCTACTATTTCATTCTATTTCCTCTGGTCAGCCCTGTCTGGCTCAGGAAGTTATAAGAGTTTTAGAAACTGTGGACTAGAAACTAGGCTCAGAGATGAAGATATAGTTCATATTATATCTCAAAAACTGAGCCCAATGCTATTCTTCAAGAGAAAAAGAAAACAGAACTAGAAAGGTTTCTTGTTCCTCTTCACACCTCTTGGTACAGAGCCTTCAGAGCCAACCTAGTCCTGCCTGTTCTCCCAGGATCCTGTGCGCTAACCAGCATGGCAGGGCGATGGGTTGAAACAGAGGGTCATGCTGGGGTCCTGGGGTTCCTGTTGGTGTCAAAGACAGAGAATTCTGATTGAGGTTTCTAGTGGTAGAAAGGCTGTTTCCTTGTTGGTGGGAATGATTCATTGTCACTATGTACCTTAAATATTACTGTGAAAGATTTGTGATTTACTTTGATCATAAACAAAATTATTAAAAAAAATAAAATTGTAAGCAAGGTAGATAGCTCATTAAAACTGATTATAACTATCTATGGAAATGAAGAAGACATCTTTCTCTTGACTCTATCCCACAAGCATGTATGGTGGGAATGACAATGATAGTAAAAAAAAAATATGCAAATAAATGTGATTATTGTGGGAACTTTAAAAAAAAAAGGTCGATCCCATCTCAGGGGATGAGGTGATGGCTCTGGGGACCTGCATCTACCTCCCCACAAACAAGTTATTTCCTCCCCTGCCTTGAGAAGCATTCTGCAACCCATGCATGTCAGGCCTCTGCTGTGGAGAGTCTGCCCTGGGCCTCTGGCTTCTGACTCCACATCCTCTGTTTACCGCCTTAAGAATCACAGAGTGGCTCTTTGAAAACCTGAAGAACAGACCCTCTGCATAGCTTTGCCTGAGGCAAAACAGGGCAGCACATCACAGGGTTCTGCCTTGCCAAACTCTCTCCCAGGTCTGTGCTTCTTGCAGGCGCATAACCCGCCCCCCCACCCCCAGTTGCTACGATTTATATTTAATGTGCAAGCACTCCACAGAGGACTTCGTGGAAGCTGGCTCAAAACATTTATGCTCCCTGTATGGGGGGGGGGGGCATGTATTGGCTGACTATAGCGTGCTATTCAAGAGGGGTGAAAGGAGGGAAAGAAAGAGAAAGGAGGAATCTGTAACTCGCAGATAAGGAGCAGGTCTCTGGAGCGCGGGCGATGGTCACTGTGCCATATTGTCGCGCACTGCCACGGGATCCCTTTGTACAGCAGCTCTGACTGTGTCTGACATCGCCTCCACTGACCTTTTCAGGAGTGCCCAAGCTACTGTGAGGCCGGGCTTTCTAGAGGAATTCAAATCAAATGTACTCAGGCAGAAAGGATTTGGCTGTGGACAAACCCTATCAGTCTCTTCACGTTTCTCTCTGTCATTCTCATGTAAATTGCAATTCTTTATTAGCACAGTGGGTCTCCTCCGGGGGGCCACATCTGCCAGCAGGAGAACCTCCCAGCATCAGAGGAGGACCGACACTGCCCTGGAAGAGGGAAGGAGCCTTCTTGACCCCCGACTTGAAGGCACACATAGGGGCTGTGAAGTTCCATAAAGCGTCTACCCTTTCCACAAACCTTTAGTTCTTTTATTTTTCAGTGAGGGGCACTATGTTGTACAGAACGTATCTCTGATGTACCGGCTTTTTCTCTTTAGGAATCATCTTGCCTAACTAAACCTTTTGTTGTTTTGTTTTGTTCAGCTTTGTTTTGGTTTGGTCTCGCTTGTTTGTTTTGTGGGGGCTGAGATGACAGTGATATTCAACAACACCAGTGATGTTCAGGGGTTTACTCCTGATTTTGTGCTTACAGATCATTCTTGATAATGCTCAGAGGACCATAGGCAGAGTCAGAGACCAGGGCCATCCACATGTCAGTAGCTGAACCCCAATACTATCTCTCTGGCCACTTGCCTAACTAAAACTTGTATTCACTGAACTAATGATTCCCTCCAGTCTTCCCCCCCATTCACTCCGCTGAAATCACCATCCTACTCTGTCTCTATGAGTCATTATATTATTGCTACAGAACAAACAAAACCATCATGAGGCCCCAGGGATGTTGGGGTGAAAGATAAATGCATTTCCCTGAAGGTGGTACTGGACTAGTAACTGATATATGCCTATATCTAGATCATCAAAGTATATATAGGAGGGGAGGATTTTGCTATATTTTATGGAGGAATTTTGCTATATTTTACCTCACAGAGCTATTAAAAATAAAAAGACTATAATTGTGATTGTAAGAATGCCAGGTGTAGGTATGAGCTTGTGGATGTTATAAAATAGAGCCAACAATGTCACATTCCAGAAATGTGGCAGCAAACAAAATAGAGGGAATGAATGGGCTGAGTCATTCCCAATGTCAGAGCTTTCAATGACTAAAAGCAGCTGGAAATTAAACTTGCCACCAAGTTCATGGAGAAAAGAGAGCAATTACAGGGAGGCACCAGCTAGCCTGTGGGGCCTTTGTTTAAGTATTTGGTAGGAAAAGCACCAACACTTGCAAAAAGAGACTGGGCAAACAAGGGTAGAGGATGGATGGATGTATCCATCTACCATCCAAACACCATCCATCCATTCAGCATTATTCATTACCAATCTACTGTCCACCATCCAGTCATCATCCAACCATCTTCCACCTATTCATCTACTATGATCCATCTATCCATCCACCCATCCACCATCCACCCATCCATCATCCATCTATCCATCCATCCAGTCTTGCACATCTTGAAGGTTTGAGTGTTAAGTATGGTCAAGGATTTTTCCTTTATAACTTCTGGATAAGGAAGCACAAGAGTTTGTCAGGGCAGGAACAACTGATTTGCTACTGAATACCAGGAAAAACTCAAGAAGGCAGAAAATTTCTTCAAGAAGACTCCAAGAAAATAACATTTTGTCAAGTTAAATATAAATAAATGAAACACATGGATTCTACTTCTCTAAGAACAATCACAGGGGGTGAAAAAATAAGAGAAGGAAACAGGGGCTGGAGAGATAGCACAGCAGTAGGGCGTTTGCCTTGCACTCAGCTGACCTGGAACAGATCTGGCATCCCATATGGTCCCCTGAGCCTGCCAGGAGTCATTTTTGAACACAGAGCCAGGAGTAACCCCTGGACACCACTGGTTGTGCCCCAAAACAAAACAAAACAAAAAGAGAGAGAAGGAAACAGATCAATCTGTTTGAGGTTCGGCATAACCCACTGTGTGAGGTGGAACTCTTTGGGGAACAGGTTTTTCTTGTTATCTCTCTATTAATCCACCCACAATCCCCAGGATTCAATTATTTTTTTAAGAGAAAAGACCTTAAGAGTCATCTATCAACCTCTCTCATTTACACATGAGGAAGTGAAAGCTCAATAAGACTATTTTGATTCACACACAAATAAATGAGGGCAAACCAGAGTTTTTATAGACAAGACTGAAGATCATTGCACTATAGTATTTTCCTTCTCTCTTTGCTTTTAAGTGACATATCTCGGAGCCATTTAAGTCCTTGTGGTTCATATAATCTAGGGATCATTTTCTCTATACTCTCAGACATTAGGTGAGTGTACCCCATGGGTACATTCTGGTCTCTGACTTCAACAACTGGGGAGCTAACCAGGAAGGAAAGCCCATGCCATCAGAGTCTATGCTTTCCTGGGGTCTGTGGACTGAAAGACAGAATCAAAGTTCAGAAGTGAGAGGGTTAACAAATCACTCAGAAGTCTGGCAAGGAAACATCAAGCCCCATTATCCATTGAGAGATATATGTGTCAGTACATAAAATCAAAGGGGCAATCACAACAATTCTAGATGAAAAAACACCATACAACAAAGTCTCTGAAGAAACATCAACTCTGAACGGAGACACAGACTAATTCACAATTACAGTTGGAGACTTCAAGAGACCCACTCTCAGCCACTGATGAAACACAGAAAAATCTGCAGGGATAGAGAAGAGCTGGGTAACCTAATCAGCCAGACCATCACACTGACACTCAGCATCCTGCCCAGCGGCTATTTGACTTGCCTTTTGCTTCCTCTGCTTTCTCTTCTTTGTGTCCTTGTTCCTATTCCCCCTTTGTGATTTAGCCTAACAATTCTGTTTCCTTTTCATTTCCTTTGTTTTTACTCATAAGCTGCAATTCTTTGTTGCATTATCTTAATGGTTTATTTCCAATATACAACTTAACTTCAAGGGTCATTAAAGTATTTTACATGTATCAGAAGACCCTCCCAACAATGTACCTTCTTTTTTTCCCCTGATAATTTTTGTGCTATTATTGCTATACTATTTATTTACATGTACTTTATATACACCGAAATACCATATCATTATTATTATTTTTTTGAAGAGTCAATTATTTTTAAGGATATTTAAAGAATAATAAACTAACATAGATACATGCAGTTGCCATTTCAGATGATATCTATTTCCGGTAGGGACTTGTTTTTCCATTGGAAGTGATTTCTTTTCTTCCTGAAGGTTTCCCTTCATAGTTGTGACATGGCTGATGTAAAATATTTTCCGTTTTCATAGATTAGAAAGCATCTGCATTCAATTTTAACTGGCTATAGACTCATAGGCAGACACACTTTTCTCTCTCTTCTCCCCAAATATGTACAACTTCATGAAGTTGTCTGGCATTGTTGCATGGGGGACTGTAATAACTCTTCTCTGCTGACTCTAACTCTGGTGATTGCAACACATGAGCACTGGACAGAGGAACTTTGCTTCAGCACATTCCTGCTGTTCTCAGAAGGTCGTGGTTTCTGATGAGAAGCATAATGCTAGATGTTCTCTGATGAGTAGTCTGCTCTAGTCTGCATATCTATTCTATCATTTATTGAGAATATCTCCTTTTTCTGTGATTGCTTTTTTTTTTTTGGTTTTTGGGCCACACCCGGTGATGCTCAGGGGTTACTCCTGGCTATGCGCTCAGAAGTCGCTCCTGGCTTGGGGGACCATATGAGAAACCGGGGATCGAACCGCGGTCCATCCTAGGCTAGCGCAGGCAAGGCAGGCACCTTACCTTCAGTGCCACCGCCTGGCTCCCCCTGTGATTGCTTTTAAGATTTTTCTCCTTTTTCAGTTTGTCTGAGCAATTTAATCAGACTACAGCACTGGCTAGTCTTTGGGATGCCCCTCGTAAACTCTGGATTTAATTGGGCTTCTTGAAACCATAGGTTAGGGGCTGAAACAAATGTAGAGTGATAGTGTGACTGGTGTGCCTTGTACACAGCCAACCCATCTCCATCCCTAACACCCCATATATTCCCCTGAGTTTTTCCAGGAATGAGTCCCTGAATACAGAGCCAGGAGTAAGCAATGAGCATCACTGAATGTGACTGCCAAAGTCATAGGCTTATGGTTTCTTTTTTAAAAAATCAAACTGGGCAAGAGAGAGATCAGCTTTGTCAGGTGACATACAGAAAGCAGCCCCACCCTAGCAACAGGATGCCGAGAGATGGAGACTAGCATAATGAGAAGACTGTGAACATTCCATTCCACTCTGTGGCCACACATTTCTTCTAGTGAATGAACTCCAGCAGAACACATAAGAAAATAAAACCACTCATTTCAAAGGCAACAAAGAGGAATAACACAAAACACCACCATGCTTAGAGAATGAAGATGATAGCTCTGAAAACCCAACAAGTACTGGCCATCTATATAGTCTTTCTGATAAGGATTTTAGAGAAAAAATGGGAGGATGTTAAAAGAACTCAAAGAAAACATGGAATGAACCAAACAAACTACAATTAAGACACAAAAAATTGGGGCCAAGAAGGTGGCACTAAAGGTACGGTGTCTGCCTTGCAGCGCTTGCATAGGACAGACCACGGTTAGATCCCCCAGTGTCCCATATGGTCCCCTCAAGCCAGGAGCAATTTCTGAGCGCATAGCCGGGAGTAACCCCTGAGTGTCAAACGGGTGTGGCCCCAAAACAAAAACAAACAAACAGAAAAAGACTCAAAAAATTATGAAAGTAGAAATTGGAAAACCCAAACTGAAATAACAGAATTGAAAACTTTGGTAGGCAAAATGAAAAACCTATGGAAAAGTGTCACCAGCAGAGTAACAACTGCTGAGGACAGAATCAGTGAGATGGAAGATGAGCTATATAACACTTCCATACAACAAAAGAGGCTAGAAAAGAGCCTTAAAATAAATTTACAGAAGATGGAAAAATACTCAAATAAAGCAAATAGATGACAATATGACTCTGAGATAAACTCAATAGAAAAATCAGAATCATTGGAGTCCCAGAGATGCAGAAAGAAAATCTGAGGAATCAAGAGTCAGGGGGTGGGAGAAAAAAGAAAAAAGAATCAATAGTCAAGGGCATCATTGCTGAGAAATTTCCAGTGCTAAAGAATGCATGCAACCACTTCTTGAATGTTTGAATAGTACCACCTGAAAGAGATTCAAAGAAAAGCACACCAAAGCACATCCTAGTCACAACAATGAAAACCACAGATAGGGAAAGAATATTGAAAGCAACAAGATCAAAAAGGAAATTACATACAAACAAGAGACCTTAAGATTTACAGCAGATTTATTACAAGTAACCCTCAAGGCCCAAAGGCAGTGGTGGGATAAAGTGACAAAACTAAAAAATAAATGCTTCACTAAGAATACTTCATGCAGCCAGACTTTCATTCAGATTTGAAAGAAGAATACACAGCTTCACAGATAAGCAACAGCTCCAAAACTTTACAGACTCTAACCAACCTTAAAAGATGAACTAAAGGGTCAACTTTAAGGCAAAGCAGACCAACAAACACACCAAACTCCCATAAAAGATTACACTTAATTCTCTGTCAATAATCTCTTAAGTGTCAATGGACTCTAAATATACCAGTTAAGAGGCAGAATGGCAAAACAAAAACAAATTGAATACAACAGATTCACAAGAATCTGCAAGAAGTGGGGCCTGGGCCTCTGGGCAGACCTCCGTATGTGCCAGGGCCCTCTTAGCCCAGCTCAGGGTCGGGAGGCAGGGACTGGGTCCCCCTGCTCCCCCTTCCTCTTTCTTTCGGAGCTCCAGGTGGGTTCCTGGGAGGAGCTTATGGGGCACCCTGGGTTTTCCCCACTTCCATGCCAGCTCCTTCCTTCCTGGAGTGGGATTCTAGGCCAGCAAGAGTTTTCTCAGACCTCTGTATGTGCCAGAAACCTTTTTACACTTGTACAAGCTCTACTGGGGGTGGCAGATAGCTGCTCAGCTGTACTCAGGCAGTCACTGGCAATTTCATACCAGACTACATGTCCCAAACTGCGCGGGAGCGCTAGCCCCTGCATGATCATATACTTCTCCCAAACATCAGTAACCCACATTTACCCTTATTAACTTCAGTACATGATGGTTCTAATCACAGACCAAAGTCGTACAGTGGATCTAACAATCCCAAAACTATTTCAAAGGACATAAAATGGACACATATGTCCTTTGAATATTTTATGTGTATTTTCTTTAACAGATATAACTCTCTCTATATCTTCTTCTACCATGACATTTCTATCCCCCTTTTATCTTGTCTTTTCTTTGTGAACTATTTAATAAGGAGTGTTGGTGGAAGTGGCCCTCAGTTTAGTGCTTATGAGTGAACTATGTCATGGGGATTGTTGGTCTTGTTCCTATGGCCTCCATATGCACCAACAATGCTATGTGGCATTGATCTTTGTTTGCATAGACACATTAAAATGGGAAAATACTATACATACAGATCAGTTCCTATCTAATAGAGGTAGGAACACACAAATCTCAGTGCAATGGAATCTTACACCCTGAGCACTGATACAATGACCTGGCACAGGCCTCAGAAGAATGGGCATCCTCCAATCATGCTGGAACCAGGCAAGCTATCTACAAAATATCCAAGGTTTTTTACAGCAACATCTGGAAGCAATCCTCTACCAGGGAAGACACTACGAAGGCTCTGACATCAACCTCCTCAAAAGAGACTTCCGTTAACACTGAGAAGACTTGACAACAACAACGACCTGCTCTACAGGACAAGGTTCTCTCTATTGCCCCTTAAGTATGAGATGAAACGAGAGGATGTCCTGCATCATCCTGACTGCAATGAGATATGCAGTTTCCAGGATCTTTAATACAGAAGCATGATACCAACAACAGAGACTATGTGAGAAATGGAGG
>PVKC010014354.1:0-22156 GCA_004027635.1 Crocidura indochinensis | reverse complement strand
TTCAGAATTTATATTCAAAACAATGCGATTGCTATGAGCCACCACAATAACGCTTCTCCAGTACAGTTTCAGAGGTCTAATAAATTAGATTCTTACTTGGCTCAGTCAAAAGTACTGTGTTCAGCAGTTTCAACAATGGAAGCTTCGCCTAATTAAATTAAGTGCTGTAGAGGCTCATGCCAGAAATACTACCTTAAGCAGATAGGCTCAGGTTTGCAATATTGCTAATTTGGCAACGAGCCACCAGGATGAGCATAGCAACTGAGCCTACAGTTTCATGTCAAGTAACTTAGCAAGAGAAATGGACAGTTTTTTTTTAAATAGGTTTTTTAATTGAATCAGTGTGGTATACAGTTATAAAGTTGTGATTTATAATTAATGATTCATGATTCAGTTTTAATCATATAATGTTCCACACCTCACCTTCACCAGTGCATACTTTCCTCCATCAGTTTTCCCAGTTTCCCTCTAGCTTTTCCCCATGCCCTCCAGTTCTGCCCGCCTTTAAGGCAGACTTTTTTCTTCTCTTTCTCACTTTCTCTTTCACATGTTCTCTTTCTTTCTCACTATATTTTTCTCTTATTCTCTTTCTTTCAGTGAATCTCCTGTTTTGTTTTCTGTTAAGAATTTGTGATTTCAGGGCCGGAGAGTTAGCACAGCGGTGATGCATTTGCCTTGCATGAGGCCAAACAGAGAGGGAACCTTTTCGATTTCTGGCATCCCATATGGTCCCCCAGTCTGCCAGGGACTATTTCTTTTTTATTTGTTTTGTTTGTTTGTTTGTTTTTGTTTTTTTTGTTTTTGTTTTTGGGTCACACCCGGCAGTGCTCAGGGGTTATTCCTGGCTCCATGCTCAGAAATTGCTCCTGGCAGGCACGGGGGACCATATGGGGCACCGGGATTCGAACTGATGACCTTTTGCATGAAAGGCAAACGCCTTACCTCCATGCTATCTCCCGGGACTATTTCTGAGTACAGAGCCAGGAGAGACCCCATGAGCGTTGCTGGGTGTGTCCCAAAAATAAATCAAACAATCAATAAATCAATCAAGTTAAAAAAAAAGAATAGAAATGATGATTGCAATATTGTTACTGAAGATATATCATACATATCACTTATTCTCCTTTCAATACCCAGACATAACCAGAGTGATTGTTTTCAATTATCAATGTCATATTGGTGGTCCCTTTTCTGTCCTAAATGCACTTCCTCACTTTTTGTGGTCAGCTGCCATTATGGACCAGCCTCCTGATTCTCATCACTAATGTCTTTGGGTATCATTACCTTATTATTATAAATGGATCATTTCATTGTAAAAAACTATATAATTTATTTTCATATAGACCCATTAAATTATAATTTTTATGACCGCGTTTCATGTATGTAATGTCTCAAAATTGATTCCTTCACCAAAATCTATTTCACTCCAACAATGTCCATCAATCCCCATTTGCCTCCCACCAGTCTGCTTCTACAGAGGAACTTTTTTATCTTAATATAGTTTTTTGCATTATGGTTCATATTACTATGTCTTATATGGTTTCACACATAACATTTTTCCACCTTTCAGCACCACTTCCTGGTTGAATTTTTTTCTCTACCATAGGCATACCTCTACACATACCCAATCCTAGTTGTATCCTTCAACCCACTCAAGGGACTTGTTTTCTATGGAATTCCAGTTTTCATACTCTATGCTTCCATTGTCTTTGGGTAGTCATTATGTTTCTTTGTGTCCCACACATGAGAGATATCAAACTATTCTTGGACATTTGGATTGTTTCCAGATTTTGACTATTATGGATAATATGCAAAAAGCATAGTGGTAGAAGTATATTTTCTCCATTTTGTAGATAGAGAAAAGCATAAACAAAATTTACCATTTCTTTGAACCTAAAATTGTCTTCATGAATGAAAGATGACTGACCGGGGCCCGGGAGAGAGCATGGAGGTAAGACGGTAAGACGTTTGCCTTTCATGCAAAAGGTCATCGGTTCGAATCTCGGTGCCCCATATGGTCCCCCGTGCCTGCCAGGAGCAATTTCTGAGCATGGAGCCAGGAGTAACCCCTGACTGAGCACTGCTGGGTGTGACTGACCCAAAAGCAAAAAACAAAAAACGAAACAAAAAAAAAAAGATGACCAACCAAGAAAGTATAAGCAAAGATAAACAAATGGGACTACATTAACTTCTGTACCTCAAGGGGAGTGATGGCAGTAAACAAAGATATACCATAGATTGGGAGATATTATTCAACTATTAGCCATCTGATAACAGGTAATATCAAAGATAAATAAGGCAATGATAGAATTTTATAAGACAAAGTATCTAACACCATCAAAATGTGATGAAGAAAAGATCAGAGTTGTTCTTAAGAAGAAATACAGATTACAAAAAGTATGAAAAATATGCTCTGCATCACTAAGCATCAAGGAGATTAAAGTCAAAACAGCAATAAGATACTAGGGAGATATCTCACAGCACAGAGATTGATATATATCTAAAAGAACAACAGTAACAGTCTTGGTGTGAATGCAAAGAGGAAGGGACTTTCATTCACTGCTGGTGGGAATTTAGCTTAGTCTCCAGGGGTCCTCAAACTTTTTAAACAGGGGCCCAGTTCACTGTCCCTCACACCATTGGAGGGCCAGACTATAGTAAAAACACAAATTATGAACAAATTCCTATGCACACTGCATAGATCTTAATTTGATGTGAAGAAACAAAACAGGAACAAATACAATATGTGGCCCGCGGGCTGTAGTTTGAGGACGACTAGAAAAATTATTTTATTTGTAGGGTACAGCAGTCCCAAAATAAAAATGTACACCACACTATTACAACATTTCTAAAATTTTTTGTGGAATATCCATTTCATATGGAATGTCCATATCAGACATTTAATTTTTTTTCTTTCTTTTTTTTTTTTTTTTGGTCGGGGGGAGTCACACCCGGTGACGCTCAAGGGTTACTCCTGGCTATTTGCTCAGAAGTCACTCCTGGCAGGCACGGGGGACCATATGGGGAACTGGGGGATCGAACCGTGGTCCTTCCTAGGTTAGCGCAGGCACCTTGCCTCCAGCGCCACTGCCCGGCCCCAGACATTTAATTCTAAAACTGAATGTGAACTATTAACATTTAATCTGAGAGGTAAATTTTTTTTAAATTATCTTCCCTGAGTATGACTACTGTTTGAAGATTCATGGTTTCATTGTTAGCACTTTTTAAATAATATCTGTAAGACTTAGTTCTTTTTATAGATTTAGTTTATTTCCTGTATGTATATTTGTTTTTATATTTTAAAGAGTTAAATAAAGTTATTTTGGTTTTGAGTTCATAACTGCTATAAGTCAACTTTTAATAAAAGTCTTTCATACTGCTTTTCAAAAATTTTAATAAACATTGCATTCTGGACACAATCTACTCTTTGCACTTTTGTATGTAATCTATTTTCTAAAGCAATAATATTATCATAATGTATTACTGAATTATTGTTTACACTATATTTTTAAAGTAAGACTTTGGTAAGACTTATTTTTAAAAATAATGGCATTATATTCATTTCATAGTAGTGATTATAAACAAAAGGAAAACAAATCTGCATAATAATACTTGCAGGCATATAATTTTCTGTGCCTAATTTAAGGTACAATTTCTTTTCACTAAATATTAACAACCTCACTCTTAAAATAGTGAATAAGAATAGTAAATGGTAAATGATTTTAATAAAAAGTGGAATAAATTCAATTATTACCGTAGAAAACAGTGTTGTGATACATAGCAGCTTTGAAAAACAAGTGGAACATAAGGATTGTGATGTGGTTGAGAAGTTGTGTATGACCTACAAATATAATAATCGAAAGATGGGTCAAACATACATTACCTTGTGAACTAGTTATATCTTTACTTGTGCTTGCTTAGAACATGGAGTATGTATGTTTAATACTTTGCAGTCTGTCTTCCTGAGACATAATAGGAGTGATCTGTGTATGCTTAGTCATTTCTGAGCATCCCTAGTATGTCCCCCAAATTAAATCAAATCAAATAATATACAATTTAAAAAATGAAGCAAGCAAAACAAAAAGAAAGAAAAAAAGAAAAATGAAGCAATGCATTATTTATTTACACATATTTAATTTTTTTGCCACATATTTCAATGTTCAGGGATTTCTTGTGACTCTGAACCTGAGATAACTCCTGGTGAAGCTTGAGGAATCATATACCAAGCCAAGGATTGAGCCTGCACCTGCTGCAACAAGGCCAATGCCCTACCTGCTTTACTGTTGTTCCTTCCCCTACATAAACTACTTTAAATGTCAGAGAAAAGGCATGAAATATGTGGCTGGTTTTCTCCATTTGAATTCTGAGATTCAAACGACTATAAAAATATATTATTGCTACTATATATTGGCTCTTTTAAAGATGCACATGTGTTTTTATGTGGAGTAAATGTGCAAAAAAAGTTAACACTGCATTGTAACGTGGTACAAGAGGAAGTTGCAATACAAATTTCAAATCACTTCTCTCAAGATGCAAGGACAAAAGGTAGTCAATATCTTAAATATATTTAATACAAGATTCATAAGTGTAAAAACTGATTTGAATTAAATGTGGAATAAAAAGTACATGAATTAACAACTTTGAAGTTCTAGGATGAGAGTTTTTTCACTTTTATATTTTTCATTAGTTATTTTTGCTCAAAAATTATCTAAAATAATTGGGTATTCCTAAAGTATCTGGGGAAGATTGAGAGAACATAAAATATGTGGGTAATGATGATTTATTACTAATGAATGCAGATACGGTTACTTTAATAATAGTTTAATATTTCCCTATCCTATTTTATTTAGGAAGTCCATACACTTAAATAACTATATGTTATACTATAAATTTATATTGAGCTACATTATTAGGATAATTTTATTTAATATGTCATCTTTTTCAACTAATATAACTTTAGATCTTAGCTATAAATGCAAGATTATATAAATTTTTCTAATAAATGTAGTTAAAGGCTATCACTTTTTTACTTTGTTTTATTTTGGGGCCACACCCAGTAGTTATCAGGGGTTGGTTATTCCTGGCTCTGCACTTAGAAATCACTCCTTGCAGACTCGGCTATCCCAGGTTTCAAACCTGGGTTATTCCTGGTAGGCCGCATGCAGGGCTGTCCTGCATGCTGTGCTATCATTCTGGCCCCAGAGCAGTTTTCTTTTGTTTGCTCTTTTGGGGGTTACACCTGACCACTGTGACTCATGGCTGTCTTATTGCTCTATACCCCCAGGGATTATATGGGATGCCAGGGATTTAACCTGGATCAGCCACTTGCAAGGCAAATGCCTTACCAACTGTATTGTCTCTCCAGTCCCTTTACTTCTAAAGATTGATTTAAAAAAATCTAGACAAATTTTTCAAAGCATCCCAGTGAATTTATGTTAGTGATAACTGCCACAAGGAACATATTATCACTTAGTATTTATTTTTGGGGATAATATCTACTAAATTATAACTTTTGGATGTAGTATATTATTAGTTGAGTTTGGTGATTTATTAGTCTATATTGAAGATATTTAATAAAGGTGAAAGTATAAAAATATTTAAAGCGCTTTTCAATTGACCTACAGATTAACAAACTTGAAGACCACTCTTTATATCATCCTGATGAAACATCAGAAACACCACAATATGTAAAATCTAACTATAAAACACATATATAGCATGCTTATAAAATTCACTTGATCCAATAGTCCCAGTAATACTTCCACAGCAAATCTTTATGGGACAGGATTTTACCTGTTGAGGAAAGAAACAGCAGTATTCTAATGCAGAATTAATTTTCCTTCCTACTACAAGTCTCCTAAGACTTTTCCATGTGAGAGGTGTGAGAACCAACTGAAACCACTAGTAAATTGCCACAAAGTAAATTGAGTTACCTTCAAGGACCACATATATTCATGAGAGATTGAAGCGATTTGAAATGCACTGTACTAGAATTCTCAGAATGTCAAATCATACATAAGTATATATGATTATTATATAAATTACATAATGTTTTGGACCATATGCACCCACAAATACACATTATTTTTTTGACCACCCTAGTGGTGCTCCATTGTTACTCCTAGCTCTGCACTCAGGCTTGGGTAACTATATGAGATGTCAGAGATCAAACTCGGATCAGCCAAGTGCAAGGCAAATGCCTTACCCATTGTGCTATTACTCCAGTCTCAGGTAAAATCACATTAGGTATTAATCACATGTAACAGTTTCAAATGAATCATAAACTTCTATTTTATTCTTACATTTTAGGTTTGTTTTCATATTTGTTTTTGCTTCTTTTGATAACCCCAGATAAATGATTAATACACAAACCTTAAAGTTAACCTTTTAGATAATACATAAATATATATGTGAAAACATTAGACTCTAAGACTTATGAAATTGTTTATCAAATATTTGCTTTCTAAGGAAGAAATTAAGATATCTCAGGAAAACATGCTCTCAATTTTTTATTTTATAAGGTTATAAAGTAACTCAAACTTTATCTTTGCACTATGTAGATAATTTTCTTAAGCTCAGATATTGGGATTTCCCAGGTGTGACCCTTTCCTGGCAACCTATCAGATAAACCATCAAAGAAATCTTGTTACTATATGAGAAAAGTCTTCTCTTTCATTACCAAATTTAAACCCTCTCAGTTTCAGACCTATTTATATATATTAGAGATCAATAGCTGGAATCAATAAACCCTTCAATCAAGCTATGAAATAACACATATCATCAAACAGATGTAATGGAGTTGAGAAGGGTCAAAAAAAGGTGGCCTGAATGATGAAAGGGATGAAGCAGCACTTATATGATTTTAAACTAATCATCTGATCATAATGTGACTTATATTTAACTTTCCCTAGAGTCAGAAGTTTATATAAAGTCACAGAGTTTGGAAGGCAGCAATATAGTCTTTAAACAATGCAACATTAGAAGGAAAATGCACATATAAACTACTAAAGAATGAATATAGAATACACATTAAAATGCTAGTCTTGTATAGAGGAAAAGCAAATAAAAAGATCTATTTTCTCACTTTACTTATACAGTCAAAATACTTTTAATTTATATAATTATTTGTTTATATTTTCTTATCACCTTTGTTTCTCCAGTATCATGAATATAATTAAATTTTGTCTGGAGAAAATAATAATATAATAAAAATATCATATGCTTTTTAAATCCAACATAAATGTATGCATTCAACACATCAAAGCATAATAAGGTATAAAGAGGGAAAATTTGCTTAGATTAATTTTCATACTTTTCTCACTGTATCTTAAATTCTTTTAACTCAAAGAATTAATAGCTGAGACTAGCTGTGACTTCTTAAAATAAGTCAGAAGCTTCTTGTCTTTATGAAATACACTGATGTTTCTAAGGCCATTTGAGAATAAGCAACCAGATATATTTAATGAGGAAATCTAATAGAATTGCAGATCATTTCTTAGAAGGGAGCAAATATTTAACAAAAAGTTTTTTCTTATTCACATGATAAACTTTTTAAAGTTTATTTTTTATAAATTGTATCCTCATATATATGCTATATATGTAATATATTTACATGTTATTTTTTTCAGGAGACTATCAATATTAACATCTTGTATGTTCTCTAAATTAATTTTAGGAATACACAACAAGACTTATTTTCTTTATTTATTTGCATGTGTTTCTGGTAACAATGAAAGTTTTAATCCAATGTCAATTTATGGATATAGTAGTAGTAGTATCCTTTTTAAATAAGGCTTGCTAATTGCCTTAATAGTACAATAAAATGTATTTTTTATTCCTCTTGTTTTCTACCAAATGTTATTGTTGCATTTAGTTATATATGATGCTGACAGTGGTATCAGGATAATTCTATTCTTTGCATAAATATAACTACTTATTTTCTTTAAGAAAAATTTAGCTGTTTATTTCAATGCAGGTTTATATCTCACAAGCATAAAGATTGATGGGAGTTTGGAGGCCTTTTTCCATCTGGTAGTGACACCATCTGGAACATGTGGCCTCCAAGGACATCATTGCAACAAAATAGAAAGATGCAAGAAAATACAAGCACTTAAGAGCCCTAGACCAAACATGGCGCATTCAAAGTATGTTCTTTGTCTTTTGCAATGATAAGTACCCCAAATTTTAGCAACAATGCAACTTAGGCAAAGGGATGGACAGCAGGAATATAAATAGTGAACGCAAACATTGCTCCAATATGTAGTTCAATATAACTACAAAAGTGTTTAATGTATCAAAGTGAAGCATCATCATTTAATCACAAGATTAGGAACACAGAACATAAGTGCGTTGATGAATGATCACCACATGTCAACAACTCATATAACTCCCACATATCAAGAAATAGGACATTATTAGTACTGAGAACTCCCTTAGTGCTTGCTATCAATCACCAGTGTCTGCTCCTGCCTAAAGCTACAAATACTTTGAGATCAAATGATATATCTTACCTTTGCCTCTTTTGACAGCTATGTAAACAGGATCAAAAATTATTTATTTTTAGCAGTTATTGTTAAATGTGATATATGTGAAATTTATTCACGTTGCTAGGTCAATTGATCAGATCACAGATAAAAGAAACCCTAGGATTTATTGAGATTGGACCAATAATAAAATAGAAAAACATATGAAGTTTTAAGAACTCTCATTTTCAGCAGCAATGCCAGGGAATACAGTATTCTGCATGCTCAATCCACAGGTTTGGAAAGAGGGGGTTAGGTCTAGGGTTTGCTAGCAGATTTTGTATGAAGAAGAGCTGCAAGAGAGGATTAAAATAATAACCTCAAATAACCTAGGTTTGTATAAAGGAAAGTGGGAATTACTGAGATTTTATGTATAACAAAAAAGGCATAAACATAGCAATAAATACAACTCTGCTCAAATGGAAGGCTATGCAGTTCTAACTAAGTGTCCTTTGAAGAGGTTGTCTCAAAACTCAGGAATCTCAAAATAAATTTTATTTATTAAGTGTGAAAATTCTAGATGTTTAAGCTGAAGTATCTACTGAACTACTCAAATACGAACTAAATCATTAATTCATTCCAATTTATCTTTTCTCATGTTAAATGTATTTAATTCATTCACCAAATTATGCAATATTTTTGTTAATTTTTTTTATTTAAAACTATTTAAAAACTATTACCTTATACACCGCATATACAGATTCAATCCCTGAAATCCCAGGTAGTTTCTGAGTTCCACCAGTGATGATCCTTGAGCACATAATGGAAATAAAGCTTGAACACTTTTGTGCTCATAAATAATGTATGGAACCTGGGTCTTAAATAATAGTTAAGGTATCAAAGTGGTAGTACACTGAGTAAGATATTTACCATTTACTCTATTTCAATCCTCAGCACCCATACGGTTCCTTAAGGACACCAGCAGTGAGCCTTGAGCACAGCTGGATATATCACTCAAACCATAATATATACATAAATAAATGAGGGAAACGATATGTACTAATTTTCTGATAAAAATCATTTTATATTACTAATTACAGTAATTGAATTGAAAATTTACTCTTCTCCCATATTTTCTGCAAAGGGAGAGACTTCCATCTTTGTTTAGGGAACCTAGAGTTTATTTAAGGTAATGCTAAAATGAAATTATATTAGCAATTTTACTGGCAAGGGAATATGTTTTTATTTATATTGATATGGAAAATGAATAATTAAAGAGTATTTTAAGCCAATTAACTTTTCTATTTTAATCATTTTTATTTTAGTTTGGGTAAGATGGTAAAGAGGTATTGACACTTATCATTTTAATGATAATTTAATGCAGCATAACTGTACCCTACAGCCACCAAAATGTTACTGAATATTCATCACTGTGTCTATGTTAACACTATACCTTGAATATATGGGTGGGATGAGTATAAAAAAGAAAATTATTTGTGTCATATCATGGTACTGTTTGGAGTGAAGAACACTACACTTACAATTATGGAGCAATGAAGAAAAGAAGTAACTTTATTTTTAAATGGTAACCTTAAAAAAGTGTTATAGCCTTTCTATAGGATTACCTTCATATATGATAGAACAATGCTGTAACATTGCAATAGTTTTGGTGTTGAAGTAGTAGGGGAAATTGCCATGATTTTTTAGCTAACATTTGTACAATTTATATGTACATTTAATTTCATTTCATTTCAGTTCTTAGGGGAATGAGGATGATTGTATCTTTTTTATATTTGGGGATCTCAATAATTTCCACTTGGGATTTAATTTTTATATCTTCCAGTTGAACATATTTTACTAAAATCTTCCAGTCAATGAAAAACTGGTTTTCCAATGGTAAAATTATTAAATCCCTGAAGGTAGAATAGTCATAGTATGTACATATATTATAGTGCTAGCTTTTCAATATATGGTCCTCCATAATTGTAAATATAAAATATGTAGAAAATGGAGAAATAGTACAATAGTTAGAACACTTGACTTTCACATGGCCACCCCATTTTCAGATTCCAGCACTCATCACCCAATGCAATCGACCAAGTCACCTCAGTTCTTTATCATAGAGCCAAGAGTTATCCCAGAACACAACTGGTGAGTCCCTGAAATAATCAATCAACCAATTAATAAATAATAAGTTATTGTATGGAGCATAGCACAAATACAAGGTTCTGAGTGTTTGTAATGTATTCTAGAATTCTAATTTGATAGTTTATTGAGAGACTAGATAAAATATTCTCACTCACAGCCCTTTTATCTTTATTTATTATCTTTATTGTTTTGCATAGCTCATGTGGTAGAATATCAACCTCTAAAGCTAAAGCAGAATATTTTTGTCATTAAAAATACATCTTTTCAAACTGACACCCTTATATGTCATACCAAATGTGATAAATACCAGCATCAAATTGCAAAATAAAGACCTTTTTTTGGAAGTACGATTTTTCAATTGTCTAATTTACCAATTTGTCTCATATTAAAAGTAATATGACAACATGCACAAACTACTGGAGTCCAGCAACTTAATGAATTTGTCAAGTTACTGTAGTTTCCTAAGGATTATCTCAAATTCTCTGTCAGGTTTATATTTTAGAAGGGCATTTCAAATGGTTCTTATTTGCTGTTCTATAGAAATTAACATTTCATCAATGAAATAATTTGAAGCATCTGTGTGAAATAATAACACCATTGAGCAGTATTTTTAGGAACAGTCTAGGCATGTGTTGGGGCAAATAAAAAGGAATATTTTTCTGACTAAATAATTGGAAATACATGTAAGAAAAATAGAATAGTTATATCTAGGTTTTAAAGTGTCTTTGATTTACTTTAGTAGATATTAATCACTTCCATAATTTCAGGTTAAAGATTTAACAAAATTCAAAGGCATTTTAGTGAGATAATAAATTGATCACAATGAACTCTCTTCATGCCTGATGTTTTCATAGATATAGCATCATACATATTTAATAATTCTAACCTCTATTGAAGTGGTTCAGAATTTTGTGGTAGCCCTAGACTCCTAGTCTTTACAATTTCATTATGAATGCAGAATTGCTTTCACTTCGTATCTTAATTTTAAGGGTTTTCTTTTTCTATCTTAATTTATCTTTTCATTTTTGGTATCAATGATTTGATAGTTATGCTACAATTAGTAAAAACTTTAATTTCATCACATTATGTGAATGTGGAATACCATAAGGTAAGTCTTTAATCTAAGAGACAAAGAGGAATACAAACTGCTATTTATACTTTATTATTTGACTTCATAGGCTGGAGAGAAAATACAATGCCCCTTTTAGGGCTGACCCAGAGTTTCATATCAAACATTGCATATGGTCTCTGAATAAACATAAGGGTGATTCTGAGGAAAGAGCCAGTTAAAATCACACAAACACACACACACACACAAAAATGTTTGTTTGTTTTTGGGTCACATCCAGCTGTGCTTAGGAATAATTTCTGGCTCTGCCTTCAGAAATCTCTCCTAGCTGGCACTGGAACCAGATGGGATGCCTAGATACGAACCACCATCTGTACTGGATCGGCTGTGTGCAGGACAAATGCCCTACCGCTGTGCTATCTCTCCAGCACTAAAATAAAATATAAACTAAAATAATATAATAATAATAATAATAATAATAAGAAGAAGAAGAAGAAGAAGAAGAAGAAGAAGAAGAAGAAGGAGAAGAAGAAGAAGAAGAAGAAGAATGAGGAGGATGAATGTTATGTAATTATTGTAGACTTAAAAACATCAGGGACCTAATACACTTAACATATATGTGTAAGTAAAGGGCAAAAGAGATTACTAAAAATTAATAAAAAATTACTAATAAATTAATAAAGCAACTGCTAACAGGACTAAAGAAAAACCTTGAAAGCAAAACTCTGAAGAAACTCTAACATTGCTCTGACAACTGGATAGATTAATCAGACAGAACATGCGAAAGGAAATACTAGATTTAAATTAGAAGTTAGGAGAGATACAGGGATTTACAAAGTTTTCTAACCTTCCAAAAATTGGAATCCTATTTTTTTCTAACATATAACAAACTTTTTGGAGGTTGGACAAAATGTTAGGATCCAAACTGATTATCAATTAGTAAGGCCCAGAGGCAATAGAGTTAAGTGCTGGATGGGCCAGAAGGACAGGCTCACAATTTGAAATGTCACCACAAAGAATGGTGAATACTATTAGGGAAATAACTACACTAACAACTAGCATGACAATGTCAGAGAATGAGAAAAGTAGAATGCATGTCTCAAGTACAGACAGACAGGAGTTGGGAAGGAGGGGGGCCATTGGTGGTGGTAATATGCACTGGTAAAGGGAGTATTCTGATTATGACTGAAATCCAACTACAATTATGCTTGTAATTATGGTGCTTCAATAAAGAGTTTATATATTAAAAATTACTACATATAATAAAATGTGATATATAATAATCCATACTTACATACAAAATAAATAAAAATATTATAAAAATAAAATATAAAATCACATAATCTTTTCAGATCACAAAATTATAAACATAAACATTGATTATAAAAGAAAATTAGGAAATACTCAAACAGTTGGTGACAAGACAATATGCTCTTAAGAAGCAATCATAGTCAAAGTGGAAATTAAATAGTAATAAAATATTTTGAAAATAAACTAGAATGGAGTATGAGGTGAATAAGGAGTTATAATAAAAGGCAAATCCAAAGCAACAGGAAGAGATCATAGCAATATGCACACACATCACAAGGAGATAAATTCAACTACACAATATAACCTCTTATTTCCATAAAGAAAAGAAATAAATAAAATCAAAATTCAGTAGAAAGAAGGAATAATAAATTTAAAATATAATTTAATAAAATAATATATTATAACTGATATATAAAACAATTGTTTTTGTATAAATAAGGCTAAACTCTTAGTGAGGTTAGCAATGAAAATGAGATAAAATCATAAATATAATCAATAATGAAAGGACATTGTTTACACTGGAAGAAACAGAAATACAAAAGGATTGTGAATCATTAGTCTGAATGAAGTTGCGACATAAAGTTTAGAAACTGGAAAAATAATTGAGAATCCTCTAAGCTAAATAAATATGAAATAGGAAATCTAAAAGTTACAATTATTAACAAGGTAATTGGAGCAATTATCAAAAGTCTCCTCCCAGACCAGACCCAAGTTCAGTAAAAACTTCAATATTTCTCATCACAAAAAATTATGATAGTATAAAATATGAGAACTTTAAATTATCTAATTTTATAATATCTTTATTATATAAAGTAAAGTAATATAAATGCATTTTGGGAAACAAAGTAGACACTAAAATCAATGGAATACTACAGTGTGCCCTTTGATAAGAGCATGATACAAGAGAAATAAAATTATCTTTATCTAAAGATAAAACATATATTTGACATGCAAAGGAATGAAACTAGATACCTTCATATCATGCAGTAAGGTTAGCTCAAAATGTTGTACTTAATTATTTAACTGTATCTAAAATACATCAAAATATATAAAAGTAAAACTTTCATTGATACTGGCTACAGAGGTGTCTTCAATTATTTCAATTCCATTGCCTAGAAAAACAGAAAACAAATGAAATATGTATAACTGGGTCTCTCCTGTGCTGCGAATTAAACTATAACTAAAAGAAAAAATACTGCTTACAGGAAAAAATTATGCGCATGCTACTCATCTGATACCAAACACGAATAGAATATAAAATGTAACTGAACAAAAATAATAAATATTCCCATGAATTAGTAAAGAAGGATGAACAAACATTTCTCAAAAAGACCAACATATGATCAACATATGAAAACATTATGAATGTGATAAACTTCTCATTGTCATTACTTATTGGGTAAATTCACAAAAAAGAAACAATAAAATAATGCATATATTATATGTATATAAATATATATTAAAATATAGGAAATATATAGAAATATATGGTATCAAAGGCTAGAAATAGCTATGTTGGTGGGATCATAAAGTAAAAGTATCACTTGTTCAATGATCATGAGATTATTATTGGTCCTTTCTCTGAAAAATAGTATGGATATTTCTAAAACAAGACAATATGCCTTATGATTCAGAAGCTTTACTTATTCAGAGAATACAAAACAAAAAAACTAAAGGTGGGATCTCTTTTCATATATACAAATGCCAAGATCTGGCAATAACCCAAATGCAGTTAGAGTTAAAAATCTTCTAACATATACTTAACAGACTACTACTGAGCTGTAAGAACATATGTAACTTTGTCTATTGCTTCATGATGGGGGATTGGGGACTATTAGGATATTAGGTTAAGAAATTAAGTTGAAGGAGAAAGAAATATTGATTTCTTAAAGATAATAAACAATGGACAAAGAAAACTGACTCTAATCAGAAAAATGAGATTTACAAGCGTGTAGAAGGGGTAAAAATAAAGGATCCGTTAGAGTCTAGAGGACAAATATTGGTAATGGGCTAATGTGCTAAAGTTTTCCTCCTAAAGACTTAAAGATTTACACCCTTGTAAATCAATGTTACTTGATTAAAAGTACATGTTCAAAATTATGAAATAAAAAACAAATAATATTAGAGTGTATATATCTTACTTTCCTTAAAACACCATAATTTAGATGTTTTCTTATTTAAATATTGTTCAAATTATTCTGACAATCAAACTAGTTATGCTGATTTATTTTAAATAATAAGAAATTACTATTAATTCTAAAAATACTGTTTTATTCAATGTCTATTTGGGAATTCTCCATCATGAATGAAACCAAGATTAGACCTATCTTTAGCCCTTCTGGGGTACTTCAGACAATTTTATAATCATATATTTTTACAAGATAATTTGTTCTGTCATGTAAAATCTAAACCAATAGTGATGCATAGCTGAAAATAAGATAAAGGTTGGCACTCATTAGGTACCAGAGAAGGTTTTTTTTTACCTTGCCCTTTCTATTTATTGTAGAAATAGATTCTGAAAAGTTTTTTGCTGGAATGTATAACTGATTGCTTTGATTCTACAATTTCTCATTACTCCATTTTCAGTGATGTCAATTCAGTGCTCACTTTTATTTCCTTTTATAAAAATTGTTTTGAGGTTCAATCTAGTAGTAATCAAGGACTACTCTTAGTTGCAGTCACTTGTGGCATTAAATCAAGGGATCCTACAGAGCTGGGGATTGGACTCTGAACCTCCTGCACGCAAAACAAATACACATTACAGCATATGTTATGATTTTTTATATTCTAGTTCAGCAAGCAAAATGGCTATTCTTTTTTTTAATAAGGCAAGTTAATATATTTTACTTTTTTATTTAAACACCTTGATTACATACATGATTGTGTTTGGGTTTCAGTCATGTAAAGAACACCACTCATCACTAGTGCAACATTCCCATCACCAATGTCCCAAATCTCCCTCCTCCCCACCCACACACCCTGTACTCTAGACAGGCTTTCTATTTCCCTCATACATTCTCATTATTAGGATAGTTCAACATAATGGCTATTCAATTCACAAATGCTATTGTTGATTTTGCTTTCCATATTATTATAGTAACTTTACTCTTTTCCAATTGTAATATATATATATATATATATATACTATTACTGCTTACTTTAGGAAGTATATAAGTATAGAAGATATAAGATTATCACAATGGATGCCTCTGCTGGAAGAAATAAATGTAATAAATATCATATAAGAATATAAGAGTATATAATTCATAATAATATAAAATAAAACCAAAACACTTTCAGTTAATTCATAAGCAATACATAAATTAAATATTGCAATATGTGTTTTAGTCTATTGTTGCTTTTAGTTTATATAGATCCAAACAACCCTTGTACTAAAATGATAAATATTGTTCCATTTGACATGCAATTACATTGAGGTATCTTCAACTTAAATATACATTGTAATTATACAGATTTTTCATTAATTTTAAGTTTCTGTGTGTAAAAATGTTATAACCTAGATCAAACCTATATCTGTTACAATAATGAAACCACAATAGCGTATAGTGAATTTGGTATTAGAAAGATCTTTCTAAGAATAATACATAATTAATTAATCCAAATTATTAAATATCTTAATAATTAACTCTTTTATAAATGTGAAATATGTATTCCAAGTAATTTGTTGCCTATGTTCTTCAGAGCACTGTTCACAGCAACCAGAATCTGGAAACAAAACAAGTTCCCCATATAGATGAGTGGATAAAAAAATTACTTATTTATAGTTCATATGTGTTTTTGGATGAGATTGATAACCATAAAATCATATTTTTCTGAAAAGACTGCTAATGACAATATATATATATATATGTAATGGAAGATGATTTAATATAACTGTTCAAATCAATCTACCCTTTGCAAATTAACTAGTAATAAAACATGGTACCCATTTTATTCTTTCATGTCAATCAGCCTGTGGTTAGAAGATGCAAAGAATAGTGTTTAAAGGACTTCTTATTTGGTACATTAAAGTATTTAGGCATTTCTATTTTATAATTATATACCAATTACTAAGATATAATTGATACATTAGTGTAGTTTTCAATATAATTCAGTATTTGTGTATGTTATAACATGATTGTTAAAAATAGAATGTTAATACTCATCCACAATTTTTTTTGGTTTCTGGGCCTCACCCTTTGACATTCAGGAGTTACTCCTGGCTATGCGCTCAGAGATTGCTCCTGGCTTGGGGGAACATGTGGGATGCCAGGTGGGGGACTGAACCGTGGCCTTCCTAGACTACGCACACAAAGCAGACACCTTATCTCTTGCACCACCACTCAAGCCCTTTTCATCAACAATTTTAACCATCATGATTTTTGTTATAAGGAGAACTATATTTTCTTAGCAGCTTTTAAACATATAATATAGGGTTATAAACCAGTCTTATCGTGCTGTACTTTGCAGTTCCCTGATTCAGCAATTTTTCACTAGCAATTTTCCTTTTTTTGACCATCTTAACTTATTTTACAGTAACTCTACCACAACTTTAACATCTCCTGCCTCAACTTTGACAAATATCAATTGACACTTGATTTTCAAATTGAGGGTCCCATCAGTTAATCTTCTATAAAAATAGAATACCATGCATAATTCATTCTAATACCACACCACTTCAACCAGTTCTGCTTCCTTCCTTCCATACTTATATAGAATATTGCCTTTAGTCTTTTGTTATTCTCTTATATTTTCCTCTATATCCCATACAGAGACATAAGTTCTTATTTTTCCTTTTCTTCTACTGACTATTCAATTTGATACTCTCTAGTTCTATTGAATGACTGCAAATTGCATGAATTCATTTCTTTTTTTAATATAATTTTTATTTTAATCATAATGGCTTACATATCATTGACAATAATATTTTAGGTACATGGGGAATTTCCTTCACCGAATTGTCCTCCCTCTGCCTCCGTACCCGTCCTACCTCCCCTCCCATATCCTCCTCCCTCACCCCCGGGACTGCACAGTAGTCCCCTCTGTGCCTAACTAACTACTTAGTGGTCCTACACCTATTTGGTCTTGGTACATCCCCCAAATTGGGATGTGGGACTAGTTAGTTCAAGTTATGTGGTTTTGTTTGAAGAAGAGAAAAGTAATAATCTGGAGAAGAGAAAAAAAAGAAGAAAGTCAAATACTACGGAAATGGGTGGAATCCTTCTAGAGACTTTCACCCTTTTTTTGAGAGTTGTAGGGGAAAAAGAAGGTGAAGCACCACAATAGTACATAAAGTACTGTCACAGTATCCAGTGAGCATTAAAAAAAAAAAAAAAAAGGTGGTGGGGAGTGTTGAGTAAGCACCATATAAGCGCCCTGGTATTGAGATAAAAAAAAATGTGGCAGAGAGGACATAAGAAAAGAAAACAAGAAAATAAATAAATATAAATGGAGATATCCACTTCAATAGCCAAACTACAACAATGAAATCAACAAAAAATATATAGATTGGTAAATAATATTAATGAAAAAAATGTTTTGTGCTTCTTTCTTTCCGCTCCTGCAGATGCACAGTAAATATTGGAGTCATTGGAAAAGGAATTTTTTGCCTAAGAGGTACAGGGTTTCTCCACCCTTGAAGTATATTGTCATGGGATTAACCATAGATTCTTTTCAGATTCATTTGCCCTCCCCTTGGTGCTATTTTGGTGTATAGAGGACTTCTGCTCCATCCTGGGTGATAAAATCAGCCCTCTGAATCTAGAGGTCTCGGTATCTGCACAATTCAAGGAGTAGAACTTACGATTATGTCTTTCTTCGTGGTTCTCGAAGTTCTGTTCCCTCAGTGTTGTTTTGATCCCTCTTCTGTAGTTGGCAGTCCTGGACTTTGCGCTGACCCCAAAGAAGGGGCCTGGAATAGCGTCTTTTGTTATGTTTCCAGAATCCCCCTTCCTTTGCAATAGTCTCAACAGACCTCTGAAACTAGGGATCATAGATATTATGCAGATCATAGCTCATGCCCTAGACTAGGGCTTTTTTTATTGGTCCCAGGATACATACAGTCTGGCCATGGTTGTGTTAGCCAGCCATCTGTAAATCGTGGTCTTGGCATTTGGATAGATGAAAGGGTGACAAGTCTTCTGATTTTGCCTTATCATTAGCTGGTGAGTTAGTATAACTTACTCTTAGGTCCAATTGTTACCATTTTCCTCATTGTCAGGGTATCATATTAGGTTTGGCACTTGTTGGTGTTCGAGCACTATTAAGGATGTCCTGGTTGAAATTTGTTTCCTGTGGTTGTTGTGAAGCAGTGTGTCGTTTCTATGTCTGTGACCCAGAGTTCAAGGCTGGACGGTTGGTGTCTAATCACCTGGGGTCTAAGTTGGGTCCCTGTGACATATTTTCAAGGTAGGAGATACCCCTGTATTGTAAACAAGTATGAGTTCTTATCCTTAATAAATAAGAACTCATTTTTATATGTTAGATTTACCCTTTCTTTAGAGTGCCTTTGCAGGGAAAAATGGTGCTACATTATATTGCTGGTGCAGTTGAGGGTGAAGAGAGAAGAGAACAAAAACAGATCACACGCCCCAAAAAAGATAAAAATAGAGATAAAAGTATATGTGCTCACACATATATATACATATATATATGAAAAAAAGAGTTTTAATAAATGAAGTAAAAAATTAAAGGGACAGGTGATACAAGAAAGTATATTGCATTTGGGGAAAAGCAGGTACAGAGGTAGTATAATGCAGGTCTTATGCTTATGATGGTAGTATAGGTTTCCCCATTGACTTTTGAAATTTTCCTATGGTGTGTGGGTTCCCTGGCACTTTTTCATCTCCCAACCTGACCTTCTTGAGATTGGAAAAAGATTTGCGGCAGTGAGGACTTGGGAAGAGTTCATGCATTGGTGGATACTCGTAGGGCAAAGTTCAGTTTCAAGTAATAGTCCACATTATGAAGGGTTGGTAAGGATGATCTCGCAGTATGAGTCAGCAGGAGTTAGATGCCTTTTCTTGTAGGAGGCGAGGTGTGGGATTGACAGATTGTCCCTTCGCTTGGGTGCTGGGTACTGGTTCGCTGGTGTAAGAGGTCCTTCTTGATGCCTAATGGATTAGGAGCTGAGGATGAGGAGTTTTAATAAGGTGGGGAATTCGGAAGGGATTGAGGGGTGAAGTGAAAGTCAAATATTCAAAGGAGAGGGGAGGGGGAAGTATATGGAAGGGGCAGGAAAGACAAAAGCAAATAAATTAAAAAGGAAAAAGAGAGGAAAAAATAAGAAGAAAAGAAAAAAGGAAAAAGAAAAAAAGACAAAAAACCAAAAACAAAAAAACAGAAACAGAAACCAGTAGTGAGAAGAGTAGAGAAAAAAGAGGGGGAATGCTAGTTTGTTTGAATGTGTTCAATGAGAGGGGCCTGTAGTATAAGTCTTTAGGTCACAGTTGCTGCTTCGGTGGTCTGGGTGGTCACGTACTTCCAGTCCTAACTAAAGGTATAACCTAGAGATAAAGGGTATGTTGAAGAGTATTCTCGGGACATTCTCTCAAGCTGGGTATGGTATCTCGTGTGATTGAGCCCCGAGATGCAATCTTTATTTGACCACCTTTTGTGTCCAAGAATGCCTGTGGATAAAAAAGCTGAGCGGTTATTTTAAGTGTAGCAAGATTAAGATATTAAAACTTATTGTTTTGGAATGTTTCCAATGGAGTCAGTGGTTTCCCATGGTATCCTTTACCTGTAATCCTATATAAGATCCCTAAAGGCTTATTATGGGCCTTTGTATTAGAAAGTGATTACTTACCTGGTCTTTCTATGTTGCTGTTTCTGCTGTTGCTGGGTTTTTTTTGTGGTATAGTGTGTAGTCAAGAGTTTGTGATGTTCCTCTTTCATGCGTTTTGGATATTGCTCTCTGGTATACATTGACTGTTCTAGTGTTTGGAGTTTCTACCCTGATGATCCCTGTTATTTGATTGTTGAGTATTATTTGTATATAAGGTGTATGTTCTAGGTACTTCAGAATAGTGCTATCATTCTGTGTTTATCTTACATCTTCTGGCTTGCTTCACTTAACATAATATGTTCTAGGTCCATCCATGTTGCTGCAAAGTCTGTGATTGTATCATTTCTGACTGCCATGTAGTATTCCATTGTGTATAGATACCACATCTTAATGATCCATTCATCTGTTATCGGACATTGAGGTTGGTTCCAAGAGTTGGCAATTATGCTGAGTACTGCGATAAATAGTGGGGTGCACACATTCTTTGGGATGAATGTCCTTCCATCATGGGGATAGATGCCTAGGAGAGGAATTGCTGGATCAAAGGGTACCTCAATTCTGAGATCTTTGAGCAGCACTCTCCGGACTGTTCACCATAGGTGTTGGACTAGAGGACATTCCCACCAACAGTGGAGGAGAGTGCCTTTCATGCCGCATCCCCGCCAATAGAGATTGTTCCCATTATTTTTGGTGTAAGGTGGTATCTCATTGTTGTCTTGATTTGGATTTCCCTAATGATGAGTGAAGGTGAGCATGTTTTCATGTGTTTGTTGGCCATCCTTCGGTTTTCCTCAGAAAAGTGTCTATTCATTTCATCTTCCCATTTTTATGGCTTTATTTAGTTTTGGGGGGCTAACCTTTCTGAGTGTTTTGCATAGCCTAGATAGCAGCCCTTTATCTGGTATTATTGGTGAAAAGATTTTTTCCCAGTCAGTTAACTGTCTTCTTGTGTTAAGGAGGGTTTCATTTGCCATGCAGAAGCTTTTTAGTTTGATGTAGTTCCATTTGTTTATGTTTGAAGTTAAAGTTTTTGCCATTGGTGCTCCATCCTCGAAGACCTTTTTGATATATAGGTCTTCAAATGTTCTGCCTATTTTATTCTCTATAAACTTTATAGATTCGGGTCTAATTTCAAGGTCTTTGATCCATTTTGAGTTGATTTTTGTATAAGGAGTGAAGTATGGGTTAATTTTGAATTTCTTAAATGTGGTTTTCCAGTTGTACCAACACCATTTGTTGAAAAGAATTTCTTTGTCCCATTTCAGGTTCTTGGCTCCCTTGTCAAATATCAGTTGACTGTATGTCTGGGGACTTATGTCTGGAAATTCTGTTCTAACCCACTGGTCTGCAGATCTGTCCTTGTACCAGTACCATGTTGTT
>PVKC010014353.1:0-14457 GCA_004027635.1 Crocidura indochinensis | reverse complement strand
CACTCTTTCTCTGGTGCTATTTACCAAGTTGGATGCCTTGTCAAGTGAATAATAGATCACAGTTTGATCTGATTCAGAGTTTGATTCTCTCTCTATCTCTTTCTCTCTATCTCTCTCTGCCTAATGACTCAGACAACTGAGGGCTGCTGCTTAAAAGTGACTTTTAAAGACTAATCATTGACAAAGAAATCTCTTTATCGCCACCTCCTCTTTATTCTGCATTTACACCCTTCTCTCCCTTCTTCCTCTGCTGGGAATGTTTTTTACTGAGGCTGTGTAATGGACTTTGTTAGAAGGCTTCCTTGTTGAGGACTATTGGATCAGTTGGGTGACCCAAGAAGGAGAGTTCCCACAGACTTAGCCAAGAAGTCAACTGGAGGAAAGGGTGGAGTCAAGTAATTCCATCAGGAAGTTGAACCTTCCCACACAAAGCCATCTGTCACAGCTGGGTGGTTGCTAAAATGATTCCCAGCTGCGATAGCCTCAAAGAATATGTGCTGTGGGGCTGGGCTGCCTCGGATATCATGTCAGAGAGGGATTGATTTTCCTTGTAGAGGGACAGTCCTTTGGGCTACATCTGATGGTGCTCAAGAAGAAACACAGGGTCAGGGATCAAACCAAGGTTGACTGCCTGAAGGCAAGATTATATCACCCTGTACTGTCTCTGCAGCCTGAAAGGGGTGCATTTTTCACAAAAACTGAGGAAGAAAGAGTCCAGGCATCTCAGACACTGAGCCCTTCAGGCTTCATGCTGCCGTATAATAGCTGTTTCACCTCTGGTCAGTGGATTTCTCTTCCAGAATTTTGGTTTCTTCTTGTTGAACAGGGCTGTGTATGTCCTAGGAAGGTAAAGCAGTGAGTGTACTGGCCAGCAATAGAGGCCTGTATAAATAAAAGATACTTTTAAAAAACATGACAAAGACACTTGACACAAGAACCACTCTCTCATCTTTGTTTGTGTGTGTGTGTGTGTGTGTGTGTGTGTGTGTGTGTGTGTGTGTGGTTTTTGGGTCACACCCGGCAGTGCTCAGGGGTTACTCCTGGCTCCATGCTCAGAAATTGCTCCTGGCAGGCACGGGGGACCATATGGGGCACCGGGATTCAAACCGATGACCTTTTTGCATGAAAGGCAAATGCCTTACCTCCATGCTATCTCCCGGGCCCCACTCTCTCATCTTTGTAATTGAATGCTAAAGGATGGTTACTTTGAACACAGATTAAAAAAATGTTTACCTTATTAAAGCACCATGATTTAAAAAGTTAATTATAGTTAACTTCTAAACAGACAATGGTTCAATCCCACCACCAATGTTGACTTCCCTCCACTGATGTTCCAAATTTCCTTCCAGATCCCTCCGAATTTTTTTTTTTTTTAGCCAGACAATGTTCTGGTCTTATTCATGACTTTGTGCTTAGAAATCATTTCTGGCGGTGCTCTGGGGACCATATGAGGTGCTGGGAATTGAACATAGTTGACATATACAAGGCAATTGTCCTATCCATTGTACTAAGACTTCTGGTCCTTCGACTGCAAATCTCTCAGTTTCTGCTCATCCTATTGAAAGGATTCTTATTAAATAGTGAATCTTTACCAGGCCACTTTCCCCTTTGGATTCTGTGTTTCTCTGAACTGAGTTATTTTAATTCCTCAGGCAAATGAAACCAAGGCTGCATGTGTCCTTTTGTGTCTGATTGACTTCGCTGGGTGATTGTGAACTCCAGATTCCTCTAGGCTCCTGCCTAGCAGGATTTCCAACCTTTAAAAAGATAAAATAATATTTTCTTGTGTGCTTTCATTACATTTACTTTATTCATAGCAAAAATGTAAAACTTGATTGAAGAATGGGCAAAGGACTTGAATAGCCATTTCTTCAAAGCCTTGCCAATGGCCAACCAATCTAAGAAAGACGTCTCAATATCATTAATCAAGAAGAAAATTTGAGCCACAATGAGACATCTCCTCCCATCTGTCCAGACAGCGATTGTTCAGGAGCCACAGTAGATATGTGGATGATGTGGGGAAATAGGTACCTGCTGTGTTGCTGGTAGGCTATGAAATAAAATACGGAGAGGACTCAATAATTAAGAAAAAACACTCACTATTGTATCTAGCAGAAAAAAAGAGGATCATAACTTGACAAAAATTTCTGGAACTGGAATGAAAAGTCCTCAGACTGAATCTAATGACCATCTTTTCTCTCCTTTTTTGAAACATCATGTACAACCTTGAACTTTATTTTGGGCTTGTTTTCTATTCCTCCCCATTGGCCTGTTCTACGCCTTCATAAATCAGCTGGCATTAGATGTTAAAGGTGGTTTCATTCATGCTTTCTGTCTTCACAACTTTCAGCTTCTGTTTCCACTACCTTGTTTGGTTAACATGCCCGTGTGAAAGAATCTGATCGGTTTAGCTCATCTCTGCACACCAGACCACTGGATTGGCTCCTTTATGTCAGGTGATTGCAGCCAAGCTAAACAACTATCTATGGAAGGTGGAATTCAATCCATATCAAGCCATATGTCATCCAAATAAAGTGAACTGCTTAAGATTCCCTGAGTGGGAAGGGGCCATTGGCAGGGCATGGTGGTCCAGATAAGACCAAAAATTACACATCAGCTCATTCTTTTAGCATAGAAACATTTTAGAAAAACACCTTAGACCCTCTCAAGGCAGTAGAAAGATAGATCACTGACTTTGGGATCAGCTGGTTCTAAATCCTGACTTACACTTGACCACAGAACCAGGACTGTTCTCCTCTACTCATCAGAATCACCTTCTGAAAAGCCAGACAAAGGAAATGTAGTTAAAGCTGTTTGAGCTAGTAGATTCACGCAGAAAATCCAACCCTTTTCAGAAGCAGATATAAAGTCAGTATGGTGTCCTTGGAAGCAGATAGCTTGGCTTACTTTTTTTCTTTTTCAACTCCAAATGGATACTTTTGTGTGAGATTGTGAAAGGTAATAACTATATTAGACACAATGAATTTCTTGCAAAGCTGGGCAGGGAAAAGGAAGCCAAAGATGGCGTAACTGTCATCTCTAAAGATGGTTGATACCTCAAGTTTCTGCAGTCTACAGTCTTCACCCTAAAGTCTGTGTTGCCTCCTCTTGGAGTCCATGAGCATTTACAACTGTCCTGAGTAATAGAACATCAGAAAAGCTGTGCTTGGACAAATTCACCCAGTGAAAGTCAACTTTTGTCCTCCCATGTGTGGCCACATGGTGGGCAATAAAAGTGCCCGTAGGGTTGATAGGTAATCTCCCTTACCTAGAACTCTTTTTTTTTAATATTTTTACATAAACACCGTGTTTACCAATATGATTGCAGTAGGGTTTCTTTCAGTCATAAAAAGAACACCTCCCTTCACCAGTGCAACATTCCCATCACCAATGCCTCTATCTCCCTCCTCCCCACCTCTCTCAACCTTTATTCAAGACAGAATTGTCATTGCTATGATAGTTGTCAGTGCAGTTATTTCTCTAACTGCACTCACCACTCTTTGTGGGGAGCTTCATATAGTGAGCAGTTCCTTCCAGCCCTCGTCTCTGGAAATTATTTCTTTTCTTTTCTTTTCTTTGTGGGTTTGGGGGGTAGGTCACAACAGGCAGCACTCAGGGGTTACTCCTGACTCTGTGCTCAGAAGTCACTCCTGGCAGGCTCGGGGGACCCATATGGGATGCCAGGATTTGAACCATTGTCCGTCCTGGATTGGTTGCGTGCAAAGCAAATGCCCTATCATTGTGCTGTCTCTTAGGACCCCACTGGGAATTATTTCAATGATGTCTTTCATTTTTCTTAAAACCCATAGATGATTGAGACTATTCTGGGTCTCTTTCTGTTCCCCTTATTTCGCTCAGCATAATTGTTTCCTTGTACATCCATGTATGGGAAAATTTCATGACTTCATCTCTTCTGATGGCTGCATAATCTTCCATTGTGTATATGTACCACAGTTTCTTTAGCTATGCATCTGTTGAAGGGCATCTTGGTTGTTTCCAGATTCTGGCTATTGTAAAGAGCTCTGCAATGAACATAGGTGTGAGGAAGGAATTTTTGTATTGTGTTTTTGAGTTCCCTGAGAGGAAGGAGGGATGGCCTGGAGTCAAGCCTGGGAGTAACTACTAATCATGGGAAGATGGCGCCCCTCTTTGTTCTGTTCTTCCCCATCTCTGAAGCAGGGTGTCTGAAGTTTTCACCTCAATGAGAATCCCCAGCATAGTTAGTTACTCTATGGGGTCCCCTGGAACAGTTGATCTACGGGGTTCCATCTGTAAATGGCAGACATTATTTTTCCTCTCTGTTTTGCTTTTCCTTATTTGTTTTCCTATTAGACACTGTGGTTTGCAATACTGCTACTGAAGGGGTATCGTGTCTGTCACTTTATCTCTTTTCAGCATCCAGTTCTTGTTTAGGCTTCAGATCTGTATTCCTGATCACTGCTTATTGTCAGAACAAACTTCCCTAGCCCAGAGATGTTGTCTTGATAGATGAATCAATATTCAATCTTGGAATCTCCAATGGGACTTGCTATGAGTTGAATTTTTTTTTTTTTTTTTTTTGGTTTTTGGGTCACACCCGGCAGTGCTCAGGGGCTACTCCTGGCTCCATGCTCAGAAATTGCTCCTGGCAGGCACGGGGGACCATATGGGGCACCGGGATTTGAACCGATGATCTTTTGCATGAAAGGCAAACGCCTTACCTCCATGCTATCTCCTGGGCCCCTATGAGTTGAATTTTTGCCCCTAATAGATTCTCAGTATCTACCTAATTACCTTCTTTACTTTTCTTTTTAAAGATTTCTATCTTTATTTAGGATTTTGGGTCATACCCCCATGGTGCTCAGGGTTTACTACTGTCTCTGTACTCTGAAATCAATCTTGGAGTGCTCAAGGTTTTAAATCAGGACTGGCTTTGTGCAAGGCAAGCACCTTAACCACTGGGCTATCTCTCTGGACCTTTTCCTTACTTTCCACTGAATCTTCACACTATACCTTATTTTTCAAATGACAGACCTGAGACTCTGAAAGGCCAAATCCTTTACTCAAGGTTATGTTGGGGTCTGGGGATCAGTCCCCCTCTCTCCAGCGGCGGCTCCAGCGTTTCAAGGAGAGTCAGAAGCCAAATTTGCAAAGGGTGATTTATTTTCTGGTGCCAGGATGACACCAGGATCAATGCCCAGAGATGAACCCCAGAGCAAAGACCCTGAAACACAAAACTCACAAGTTTTTATACAGCAAAAGTACAGCGTCAGTGTTATTTTACCCCCTGCCACCAACAAAGCCTGGTCCTTATCTTAGAAAAGCATTTTAACTCAGGTCTCCTAACTCAGAACATTTGTCACAACAAAGAAACAACCACAAAAGTTAACAGTGTGGGTAAGGGAGAGGTGGTTACATCCTTTATCATGCAGGGTAAACATTACATTTAGGGCTGCATTCCTATTCCTAGTGTGGCTAGTTTACTTTAATCTTTTAGAAGTAAGTTCCTAAGATAGGCCAGGTGTGTTAACTTATGACTCTGGTTTGTATCAACCAGAATCAGGATGTGGGGGGTGTCTCTAATTTAATCTCCTTACGAGTGAGCTCCTGGGACAGGCCTGGTGTGAAAGGAGGAGGTGCTGCCATTTGTCGTGACTCTGGCTTGTAACACCCAGAATCAGTTTTACAGGAAAAACACTCAAACTAAAAAAGCTTCTTTTTGGGAAAAACTCCAAACTTTACCTCTTCAGTTACAGGTTACTCAAGGTTACAGGTTACAAGGTTACAAGGTAATAATAATAATTAACAATTACTATATTATTAATAGTAATAATATTTCTATTGTAGTAATAGTAGTAGAGTGGTAGGGCCCATGGTTTCTATTACTATGGTGTCCCCTACTTGTCTTGTGGCCCATTGTGACTTCAGCGCCCATGATGTCACGGACCCTATATAACGGGGTCTGCAGGTTCTAGGCTCATTTGCCATAGGCAAAATTTTGGATTGAGAGATGATTGACTCATTCTGTATTTTGTTGTACGTTTTCTTTTTCACTTTATTTTATAAGGTAAGGACACGGAGACAGTCGCTGGGGTTTAGAAGCGGGCCAGGATCTAAGATGGAAATACTAGAGAAACACGAAGATTGGGACTCTGAAAGTAGGGTAGACTCTAACTTCTCTCAAAGACTCAAGGGGCAGGGATGGGGGTGAAGAGAGAGCCAATTTGGGTGTTGTGATAGGGCCTGAGAGAAAGCCCCCACAGGCAATGCTGCTAGAGAACTGGCTGTTTCTTTGGGGATCAGCTCTGCACAACACAAGCCACAGGCACATGTGGGGGCTCAAATTTGTTGAGCTTCTAGGACAGTGGGAACGGGTTTCTGAGAACCTCTCAGCAGAGGGGAACAGGGTGCTCCCTGAGGAAGGAAATGGATCAGGACATTGTTCTAGAGTTTCTTTGTCAGAGCTCTGCTGGCACCAAGAGTCTGGGCCTCACTCTGAGGAGAATCTCAAGGTTTTAGTATCTTTGTGAGTAGTCAAGGCAGAGAGACCTGACCCTGAGTCCCCTGAAGTGGTCCCGGCTGCTCTGGTGAGGCTTCTCTGAGAAGCCCCGAGGCCCCACCTCTACCCCTTTTCTTCTCAGGTCATCAGGGCCTTCCTGAAGGAGAGAGGCTATGCTCGCTTTCTGAGCCCTCCAAGGGGCACCCTCCTCACCTGCCAATAGTCCCAGGCCAGGAACTCAGGATGGCAGTGTAGACACTGTCCCCCAGAGAACCCAGCCCGAAAAGGAGCAGTCGGTGGGAGGAAAGGCAGATCCTGGGGGACTTTGGGGTGTTGGCTGGCCCATCCCTCGGCATGAAGGATGGGCTGGGCAGTGACTGCTGTCCCCAGTGGAGCGTCTTTGGGGGGGGGGAGGGAGAGCAGGAACTGGGCCTCGACTTGACCACATTCCCTGAGATTAGATGACGGGTTCCCTGAGAGAACTGTGTCCTTGGGGCTTCCTGGGTGGGCTTAGTGACCCTTAAGATGGCTGGACAGGCCCTTGCTAGAACCAGGCGCCTCCGTGGGTGATTGCGGAGGCTGGGCAGATCCTTGGGGCTCAGAGCTGGCTGTGGTCATCCCTGAGACCCGAAGAGAAGCTCTGCTGCCGCCCACTGATTGCACCCTTCTCCCTGCAGAGGGGGCTACTAAAAAGCCAGAGGAGCCCTGCTCCCAGAGCTGCAACCTCCCCAGCAAGTGACTATTTTCCCGCCAGGATTCAGGGCCTGGCAAGGATGGACTAAGTTATGGAAACGGGGTGTGGCGGCCCTGGGGCAGTTAGGGAGTACTGTGGGTTATGTGGCTTTTGGGGTACCATTACATCACAGACCCGCGGCTGGGTCACATCCTTTTGCTCTGTTTTGGCAGGCAAGAGGCCAGCCCAAAACGGGCATGTGACCCACAGCCCTCGTCCTCTGCTGATGTCAGACACTCCAGGACCTGCACCAGGATTTCCACCTGCAGCCCCCGTGACAACTGTCCCGAAGGGCCCCGCCAGGTGACTATTCTTCTCCTGCAACAATTCAGGGTCTGGAACTGCCTGCCCTGCACATGGAGGGTGGGTTGGGGGATTCATGGAAACGGGGTGGCAGCCCTGGGGCAGTTGGGGGTACTGTGGGTCCTGTGGCTTTTGGGGTACCGTGACCTCACAGGCCCGAGGCTGGGACACATCCTTGTGCTCTGTGTCTTGGCAGGCGAGAGACCACGCAGCCCTGTCCATACCCCATTCTGCCGGCTCCGATACATAAGGACATCCTACGGGATAACTCCAAGCCAGACTCAAAGACTATGAAAAGGCTGCTGTGCTTTCTGTGCTGCTGCTGCAGCAGCAAAAGCAAGAAAAATAAGAAGAGTCCACTTTGCCTGAAAGGGAGGAGCCGGCTGAACTCTGCTGGAACTCTGAAGCCAGCATTTCTGTCTTCTGTGTTGTGCGGCTGCATCCTCGGCCTGATTTCATCCTGTGTGCGGCTTCATCTGCGGATGGCTAGAGCACCAGCCCTCCAGCCCTGTCTTAGTCTCCGGGACCTTCCGTAGATGCAGGGCCCTCAACAACCTCTCTGACCTGGAGACCCCAGAGACTACTGTCTCCCAGGGCTGCAGCCTGGGAGAGCCCAGGGTTGGCCATCGGTACCCCATTCTGCCAGCTTCGCCAGTGAAGTGCATCCTTTGTAAAAAGTCCAACAGGGCCTCGAATCCTGGAATGCTACTCTGCTGCTTCTTCTTCTGCTGCTGCAGCAGCAGCAGCTAAAGGGACGAAAAGATGCCAAGAGAGTCCATTTTAAGGACTTGGATTTTCCAAAGCGTGCAGGAGTCCAGCCCAGAACGGGCAACTGGCGCATTGCCCTCGGGCATCTGTCGTTCCAAGACGCTCAAAGAACTTACGCAGCTGCAGCACGACATCCACCTGCAGCCCCCCTCCTCCCGTGGCAACTGTCCCCCAGGGCCGCACCAGGTGCAACAATTCAGGGCCTGGTAGGACCTGCTCTGCACATGGCAGTTAGGGGGAACCATGCAAACAGGGTGTGGAGGCCCTTGGGCAGTTGGGCGTACTGTGGGTCAAGTGGCTTTTGGGGTACCGTGACCTCACAGGCCCGAGGCTGGGATGCATCCTTGTGCTCTGTGTCTTGGCAGGCAAGAGATCACCCAGCAAGTCTTAGTCTCCGGGACCCTCCATAGATGCAGGGCCCTCAACGACCTTTCTCAGCTTGATGACCTGCAACCCTCAGAGAATACTGACTCCCAGGGCTGCAGCCTCCCACTTGAACCCTGTCTAAAGATAGACAGGGTTGGCTATCGGTACCCCATTCTGCCAGCTCCGCCACTGAAGGGCATCCTTCGTCAAAAGTCCAACTGGGCCTCGAACCATCGGCAAAAGTTGCCCTACTTCTGCTGCTGCTGCTGCTGCTGCTGCTGCTGCTGCTGCTGCTGCTGCTGCTGCTGCTGCTGCGCAGCAAAAGGCAAGGAAAAGTGTTCACTTCAAGGACCTGGATTTCCCACAGCATGCAAGAGGCCAGCCCAGAACGGGCAACTGGCACACAGCCCTCCAGCCTTTGTCGTTTCAAGACCCTCAACGACTTTCCGCAGCTGGCCCCTCACCCCGCCCCCGTGGCAACTGTCTCCCAGGGCCGCACCAGGTGATTATTCTCCTGCAACAATTCAGGGCCTGGTAGGGACTGCTTTGCATATGGCCATTGGGGGATCCATGGAAACGCATGGAAAACGGGGTTTGGCCACCCTGAGGTAGTTGGGCGTATTGTGGGTCATGTGACTTTGGGGAGTACGACGACATCACAGGCGCAAGGCTGGAACGCATCCTTCTGTTCTGTGTCTTGGCAGGCGGAGACTACCCAGGCCTTCACCCAAATGATGCCAAGAGAGTCCATTTTAAGGACCTGAATTTCCCAAAGCATGTTTACTTGTAACTATGTCTCCTAACTAAAAAAGCCATCTAAGAGCTTGACCCTGGGCTTAGCCCCTAAACAAATAATAAAACCCCATAACCCCAGAACTTGGACGCAGATGTCTTTCTTGAATAACACCAGCGTCGTCAGTTCAAGACAACCAAACATTGTGTTTTTATGTGCGTATCTATATACTTATAAAGATGCAATATGATATTCTGACGCAATATGCATACATTAGAATATATTTTTTAGGAAAATTAATCCATTTGTATATTTCGTATTGCAATTTCCTCCTCTGCTTTTTAATATTGTTCTTAGTTCAATTCATAACTATTCTCCATAAACATTAGTATTAATCTACACAATGAGAAGAGAATGTCACAAAGTTTTCTAAATACTTCAATATTATACACTTTGTTTCCATCAATTTTAAAGATTGTGGCTAAGTGCAAGGCAAACACCCTCCCCACTAAACTATCACTCTGGCTCCAGAAAGGGTAACTTTATACCACCAGCAGTCCCAGGATCTGAACCATGGATTTATTACGTTGCCTAAGCTTGATGACTTAATGAATAAGTTACTTAATAAATAAATAAATAATGTTTATTTATTTAATAAATAGAATAAATACTTTACATTTATTCATAAATATATATTTTTTAATTTTTATTATATTTACTATTTATCAATGTTTATTATGTTTATTGTGTTATTTTGACTATTGTATATAATCATTATATATTTATAACATGGTATATTGTAATATGTGTAATATGTTATATATTATATCATATTATATGTGACATAATATGATATATTTAACATTATTATATATTTATAAACATTTATAAATATATATTCATTTATACATTTAATGGTTTAACGAATAATAAATAAATACGAATAATTAATAATAATAATAAATAATAAATAAATTGGCCACTGCTTTAAGGCTCACCGTTAACCAGCCTGAGTCTGAGCATCTTAGCTTCCATAGACTTCCAGACAGTGGAGGACGAAGAGATGGGGGTCCAAAGGGTCCAACTGCAGCGTGGCCCCTGATGGAAGAGGAAGTCACCAAGTTTAAGGACTTGACCTGGCTGAGAAGAAAGCAGCATCTTGTGAGGAGCTGGAATGACTAGAGCCAGGACTCCCTCTGCCCTGCTTTCCCTGGCCTATGCTCCAGCCCCCATCCCAGGAGTCTTGCAAGTGCCAAGTGTCTCCCCTCTCCCTGTGCTGCTGGATGACTTCTGCAGTATCATATGATCATGTGTAGATCTGTGTGGATCTGTGGTGCTCAGTGGCTTCCAGATCTCCTCGGACCCAGGTATCTCAGCTCTTATCCTTGAAAAAATACCATAAAAAATACCATGAAAAAATGCTATAAATACATTTCCTATTTTAGAAATAAGAGACTTAGGAGATGACCTAAATTGTAAGATCCATGATGTCCTCTTCAGTATCTATCTACAATAGTTCTAAATATCATATCTGTCTAAAAAAACACACGGGGCCCGAGAGATAGCATGGAGGTAAGGTACTTGCCTAGCATGCAGAAGGTCAGTGGTTCGAATCCTGGTATCCCACATGGTCCCCTGAGCCTGCCAGGAGTGATTTCTGAGCATAGAGCCAGGAGTAACCCCTGAGCACTGCCAGGTGTGACCCAAAAAAAAACAAAAAAAAAATTTAAAAATAAAAAATAATAATAAAAAAAAACATGCATGACAAGTATAAGGACTCAATAAATAAATGGTAAGAGAATGAATGAATGTTAGCACCTACCACCTTCCACTCTTACTCATCTGTTGTCCTCAACTTCACGAATTAAATTTCTTGGGGACAAAGATCTTTCTTTACACTTTCTGCCCCTTAGAGCCAGATAGTGACAGGCCATATCAGTTAAGCCAAACAGGGCCAGAATGATAGCACAGCGGTAAGGCATTTGCCTTATATGCCGCTGATCCAGGACAGACCCAGGTTCTGTTGGGGTCTGGGGATCAGTCCCCCTCTCTTGAGCAGCATCTCGAGTGTTTCAAGGAGATGAGGAGCCATGAAAATTTGTAAAAGTGATTTATTTTGATGCCCAATTGGCACCAGGGTCAGTGCTCAGAGATGAACCCCAGAGCAAAGACCCCGAAACACAACTTTCACAAGTTTTTATACAGCAAAGGTACAGCGTCACCATTCCTCATTTTACAGCTGTGGTCTTTATCTTAGAAAAACATCCTTTATTATGCAGGGTAAACATTACATTTAGGGCTACATTTCTACCCTAAAGGATGGGGGGTGGCTAGTTTACTTTAATCTTAAAGAAAAACAGACCCTGAGTGAGTTGGGGGCATATGGCCCCTCCCTTGAGTGGGGCCAGGACTTCTCTCTTTGTGCTGACCTGAGGTTTTGATATTTAAAAAGAAAACTTTTAAGACCAGGAGGTGGGGGGTAGGTGGTACCTTCTCCCCTGGAGATAGCCCATCTTTTGTTGTCACTGGCTTGTGACTCTGGCCGGGCCAGGTGAGAATTGAGGGGAAAATGGCCTTATTAGGCCTCAAGTTGTTTCTGACGTAACAGCCAGAGTCAGGGTCGCTGAGAGTTTCACAGGGGAAACTCTTAAGCCAAAAAGAACTCCTTATAGGAAAAACTCCTTTCCTTTTCAGTTCGATTCCCTGGCACCCCACATGGTCTCCCGAACCTGCCAGGAGGGATTTCTGAGTGCAGAGCCAGGAAGAACCCTGAGCACCACTGGTGTAGCCCAAAAACTTAAGCCAACCAGAGCAAAGGTTAAAGATTAAGTGAAAGTCACTTTTCCATCATGCCAAGATATGACACCCCAGCCAATACCCTACATGAGAAATTATTCAACGACCCCTATTACAAATAATTACAAATCAACTACTATTTGATTAATGAATCTGGGAGTTTCTTCTGGCTCTGTAGTTTGGAATAACTCCTGGTGATGCTCGCTCAGGGGACCATATGGTGGTCAAACCTGCGTCAGCCTTGAACAAGGAAAGTGCCCTTCCCAGTTCCTCTTGCTCCAGCTCTTCTTTGATGACTCCTGAGGGCCTGTTTCAAGCTCTTGCCCACCACCTAAGCCAGATAACTTGCAACACAAAGCTTCAACCACAATAAATACCTTCATGTCCCCATCCCACCCAAGTCCTTTGACTTACCGTTTTCACTGGCTGAGTCTTTTCTATTTCCCCCTTCAATTATTAGTTTGAGATGTTTTGGTTTTGGGGTCAGTGGTATTCAGGGGTTCCTCCTGGCTCTAAGCTCAGAAATCACTCCTGACAGGCTCGGGCAATCATGTGGGATGACAGGAATCAAACCCAGGTTCTTTCCGGGTCATCCTTGTGCAAGGCAAATGCCCTACTGCTGTGCTATTGCTCTGGCCCTGCGCCCCTTTTATGGTGCTCCCAAGCAGTAATCAGGAGGCCTGGGGGACCCCTGAACATTCACAAGTCACTTCACCAGTGGCTCAATGCAAGGGCTTGAGAATGAGGTGCTGCTTTGGCCCAACGGTGCTGGGAATGATTCAGGCTGCCCTGGTTAGTGCTCTGGTCTCCAGAATCCACTTCCTAGACTTCCTATTGTCTCTTGTTAAGGGTTTAATTGCTTCTATCTGAATGTAGAGATTAAGAGGAGTGTCTGTTTTGAGGCCTCACACTTTTTTTTTTTTTTTTTGGTTTTTTGGTCACAACTGGTGATATTCAAGTGTTACTCCAGGCTATGTGCTCAGAAATCACTCCTGGCTAGGGTAACCATATGGGATGCCGTGGATCAAACTGCAGTTCAACCTAGGTCAGCCATGTGCAATGCAAACGCTCTACCTCTGCACCACCACTCTATTTTTTTCTTTTTCTATTGGGGAGAGAAAGGAGGGGAAGAGAAAGAGGAGGGGGCCTGGGAGATAGCATGGAGGTAAGGCATTTGCCTTTCATGCAAAAGGTCATCGGTTCGAATCCCGGTGCCCCATATGGTCCCCCGTGCCTGCCAGGAGCAATTTCTGAGCATGGAGCCAGGAATAACCCCTGAGCACTGCTGGGTGTGACCCAAAAACAAAAAAAAAAAAAAAAAAAAAGAGAAAGAGGAGGGAAGGGCAAGAAGAGAGAAGGGAATTAGAATGAGTCAAAGAGAGGGAGATAGAGGAGAGGAAGGAAGAGGGAGAAAGAACAAGGGAATAGGGAGAGAGGGGGAACAGAGGGGAAGGAGAGAGGGAGGAAAAAAGAAAGGGAGAGGGGGAGAGGAAGACGGTAAGAGGGAGCTTGGAGAGAGAGGAGAGGGAAAGGGCTAGAAGGGGAGAGGGAGGGGGAAAGAGAGGAGAGAGGGAGAGGGTGTCTCACACTTTTAACACACCTAACCCACCAGTGGGAAGCCTTGGATCTGCCAACACAGATTATTTTTTATTTAATTTACCCTCACAATGTATTTGCTGTTGGCATGGTTCAAGGTTCACACCCAGTGGTGTTCAGGGGAACTTGCTGTGCCGAGGATCAGACCTAGGTGTCTCAGTTGCTAAACCAGCCAAGAGAACTGGGATCTCTTGGAGCTACGCCTGGCGATTGTATGGCATCCAGCTATGGTTCCCCAAGCTCCAAAAAATGGAGCTATTTCCCCAGTCCAAAGTATGTGGGATTTGCCACAAGCGACTGCATGCAGCTGGACTAGGGTTTGAGCAAGATGTGGCAGGCCAGGAAACAGAAGATAGAAACATCGAATGAAGAAAGCGAAGGTCACATTTCAGAAGGAGAGGGAAAAATGAGGCACCAGCAAAAGTCACCTTTGGATGATAGGATTAGTGGTTGAGGGAGGGAGGGAAAAAAGAGCGAAGGAGGGAGGAAAGAGGGAAGGAGGGAAGGGGGGAAGGAGGGAAGGAGGGAAGGAGGGAAGGAAGGAAGGAGGGAAGGAAAGAGGGAAGAAAGAAGGGAAGGAAGGAGGGAAGGAAAGAGGGAAGGAAGAAAGGAGGGAAGGAAGGAAGGAGGGAGGGAGGGAGGGAAAGGAGGGAGGGAAGGAAGGAAGGAAAGAAGGAGGGAAGG